>JALIGW010000001.1:226833433-227095933 GCA_023053685.1 Diadophis punctatus similis | reverse complement strand
CATCCTTTGTTTTAGCAAAGTATTAAGGGGATCACAAACTAACTTACTGCAAAAACCCAAATCTGTCTGTAACTTTATAAAGGGCAAAGTCAGCATCTTCCCATGGATCAATCTGAGTTCCATCTTGCCTTCCCTGTAAAAAAAGGAAAGTGGCACAATGAAGCTCCCCGTAAAAGAGCCTAACAATATAAAGTTTTGTCATACTGGTATTATTTTAAAAAGCTATATATGGTAATATATATATATACGCATATGTATATATGTTTATACTGTATATATAAAAATAATACCAGTTCTGATGGATTTTAACTCATGCGAAATTGGTCTTGACATAGAAGAGAGAGAGAGAGGAGGGGGGAGGGAGGGAGGGAGAGACTTGTACATAATCAGATGATATGTGATATTACTTATTTTTGCATAGTGGCATTACTGTTTCATGGGCGAGTGCACTACATAAAATGCTTTCTGGTCACATGCCTGCAGATTTGCAACATACAATCCTTCACCAGTACCTTTCACTATAAAGCTGAGAATGATCTTTTAAATTTAAATCTTTTAAAGTTACACTTTCATGCTTCCATATATAGACAGCCCACAAACAAATCATTTTTTGCAAACTGGCTTTTTCAACAGACTGCCACTAATAAAACTTTGCAAACTTGCCTCATTGGCGAGAAACAGCTGTCATAAAAGCAGTTTCAAGGAATGATCCATATTGTCAATTGCATTCTTATGAACAGCTGGATGGGCAGCTAAATACTGAGAATCCTGCTTGGGACATATGGTCAAGCTCCCTGAAATTCTTTTATTAGAATTAGCAAATTAATGTACAAAATAAATCCTATACCTTCTCATACTTAGCAATGATTTCTGCCCTTTCTTCTGCTATTAAAGCATCTATATCTTTCTTCATGTCAAAAGCTGCAAGAAAAACAAATGTTGAGCAAAATGTAGACAATATGTATAGCAAACGATTGGGTTTGTTTGGAAGGTGGTGGTTTTTTAAAAAAATAATCATATAAAAACCATAGTATAAATCAGTGTTTTTCAATGTTCATCTTTGTAGGCATGCACAATTAACATCAGACATAAATACCAATTCAATTGAAACAATTTTCTCTTAATTATTTCAAATATTAAAAACTATAGGAATATGCTAATTCTGCTACACAGTGTATCATTCCAGATTAGTTCTGGGCCACAATTCACAGTGGATGTTAGAATTTTGTTAACCTTAGCCTCTACTTATGCTCAGTGGGGCTTGCTTTCAAGTAAAAAGTTAGCAGAAAGTTAAAAGTAGCCTCAATGTAAATTATCTAACAGGTATCTGTTTCAAGGCTTTTCAGAAAAGCCTGGGGTAAGTGTGTTAAAATCCTTCCTGTGGAGATCTAGGCTTAAAGAAGCTCTTCTAAATGCCAGCTTTCTTAGACTACATAAAATCTTTATAATTTGATAGGCTTCTAGAGAATTATTCCTATTTCCAATTTTATACTGCAGATTACTGATGTATTTTTAAATGGATATATTTTATACCGAATTTAATTGTTTCTAAACTGTTTCAAAAACCTACAAAAGGCCATGAGAATACAAGCCATTTTGACCTCATGTGCAAACAATCATAGAGGAAGGGGGTTCCCACAGAAAATAGAAAATTTCCCAGAGTTTGGCTCTATGTTGGGCTCAGAAGATAAGCAAAGTGGTCCTTCATCAGTACTTGAATAGGAGACCTCCAGAGAATACCAAGGCAATAAGCTAAACTGGAAAATTGAAAAATCATTCTGCAAGAAAGTAATAGCAAACAAGTTCCATATTGCAGCCAAAAAACCCTAAACGGACATAGTTATTCAAATTCAGTTTGAAGACTTAATCTTACCACAGGCCAGGAGGATCACAGTCTAGCTTAATAATTATCCCCTACTTGTCAGTCGCATTTATTTTGTTCTGTCCAAGCATAATTTTTACATCAAATACAGAAAATAAAATAAATGAACTTTGCACACCAAAATATGATAGCTCTTACCTAAGATGGCTGGTATGTCTTACACTGCACCTGTTGAGGCTCTGGATGGCCTCTCCCTCTTGATGCTACCAACAGGAAACATTCCAAACGCACAACATGTGCCTTCAAAACTGCTCCTCCGTTTGCTGCTGATGGTTTCAAGCAGTCTTTAGTTTGGTCATTCTCTCTCTTTATCATACATTCCAGTGTCTTGAAATCTTATCTTCATTTGGTTTCTCTACAACAGGATAAGACATTGGTCATTTGAAAGAAATACTTCTGGGGAGTCCTCCAAAAATGACATGCTGAGCGGCAAGGCATTTTTTTTCTCCTGACAACAAACAGCTGATTTTGCTGCCAAAGCCAACTTTTGGGTGGAGCACTCCCCAGATTCAAACAGGAGCAATTAAGAATGACCCAAGACGACTCTCGGATGATCATGAACCTGTATGGGAACAGGATCTTGATGGGTGCAATTCTTGGTAGAAGTGGCCAGAGAATTGGGTCTCCATCTTTTCCTTTTGGCTGCTTGCTATTCTTAAGCTTGCCTCAGTTTTAGCTACATTTTCAAAGTTTTAACTATACTTTTTCTTTTATCTTGATTCTTATTTTTAAATATTGATTGACTGGTCAAATGCTGATCTATTTTAACCCTTTGTTGAATTTTAACATGAAATTTTTTTTGTCATTTTACTGCTTTATTTTGTTGTTGCAAAGCACTTTCACTTTCTTCATATGGAAGTTGGTGGCGATTTCCTGGGTAGTGAAAGTGATCTAATTTGATTTACATTTTCATCCGATTTTTACCACAGATATTCTACATTTTATTAATTTTTACAAGCCCTGGTCATTTTTTTAAACTTTTGATGGAATTTTCCCTTTTTCCCCATCCATTTTTATTGTGGGAATCTTAACATTAAATCTTAACATTTAAAAGTAAAAATTCCTAGTAGTTTCTGTTTGAGTCTGGGGAGCATGCTGCCAAAGAGCCAGCCTTGGTGGCAACATCAACTGTTTGTCGGCAGAGAAGAAAAATCACTCTGCTGCTCAGCGTGCCATCCTTAGAGGACTCAAATTAATTTGTTTATTAAATTAAATTAAATATATTTATTTTGCTGATTTTCTGCAACTCTGGAAACAATCAGTTAGAATTCAGAAAGTACTGGTAGTTATCTTTCCACAATATGGAATGACAAATCATTATTAAGCACCAATTCTTTTTTACCACATTAGAACCACAAATATAGAAATCAGAGGATGCTGTACGATGGAATTGCATTCTATGATAGTCAGACAAATCAGGAAGTAGAAATGTAATTCAGAAAAAAGAAGAGTATAGGACAAAAAAGTTGATCACACTTATATTCCTTGCTAGACAATTTTCTCTCTAGCTTATATTTCAGTAGTAAAACTTGAGATCAGCTAAAAGAAAGACAATTGGACAAGCAGCTCTACAGTAAATTCTAGTCACATTTTTTTTTCATTTTTACTTGCACCAATTCACCCTCCAGTGATCTTCTAGTTGGCAATGCAGTGCTTAACTGGTTGTGAACAAATGTAATAGGAGTTGGATCTAATTAGTTCTCGGATGGGAAACCCACCGAAAATCCCAAGGCTACAGAATGAGTGGGAGAGTTGAAGAAATAGCTCATAAGAATGTGGCAGCAAATAAGTTCAATGCTGTTGCCGAGAAAACTACATGGTCACACCTGTGAAGTAACCAGGACCCAAAAGCAACACAAAGGAGCTTTTATGGATACACACTGACAATATTAAGTTTTAATAACTCACAATATTCTGATTACAATTTATATAATCTCTTTCCAATTTAGCACCTTCTATTTGTACCAGACTAGATGTTCCACAAGACCTATGTAGCCTAGCTAGCAATGATAGAAGCATTTTGCAAACAAATGGACAAATCTGATTTATATTATAGGTCTATAAAAAAGTTTTGTTCCCTTATAGATTTTCTGAAAGTTTGCATATCTGAATATTATCAGAGCTGCATAGAGACCCTATTTTGGTATTACTTGTTTGCTACTAATATCAGTAGGATATATTCAGAAAATCCAAATGGGAAACATACATTTCCCCCCCCCCAAAAAAACCCCCACCATCCAATTCTTTTCTCCAGCTGCTAGAGATTGCTCAGAGCAATGTTCTAATCATGAGTCTGGCATCAAGAGAAAGCCAATGTTCAACTCTTAAAATGGAAAGTTTGGGTGAAAAGTTATTAACTAGTCACCTTAATATACTTTGAATAGTATATTCACCATCTGTACCGAATTGTTCATCCAAGCATTTATTAGGCTTGAAAATCCTGAACCAGCATCCCCTCAGGTACTGCTTGTAAAAGAATAAAACCATTCTACAGCTTAAAGAAAGAAGCAATTGCACTTTATTGTTGGAACGATGGAATGCCTACAGTGTTCTCTTGTCAAATAATAAAGTGGCATCTAAATTTAACAGAACAACAGAATTTAAAAAAAACATGGAAGGGACCTTGAAGGTCGTCTAGTCCAACTCCCTGCTCAGGCAGGAAACCCCATACCATTTCAGACAAATGGTTGTCTAAAATCCTCCACAACTTCTGTTAGCGCTATTAATGAATAGCATTAACAGCTGCAACAGCTTAAACTACTATCATCAGCCTAGACTGCACTGAAGACAGATAGATCTCCTCTAGACATTCTTACAACCTGAGTTGGAAACTTTAGGATCAATACGATATTTAGCATAAGCTTTAACATACACACACAAACACACACACTGCCCCCAGAACAGGGGTGAAATTCAAAAAAATTCCCTACGAGTTCTGTGGGCGTGGCTTGGTGGGCGTGGCAGGGGAAGGCTATTGTAAAATCCCCATTCCCACCCCACTCTGGGGCCAGCCAGAGGTGGTATTTGCCGGTTCTCCGAACTATTCAAAATTTCCGCTACCGGTTCTCCAGAACCTGTCAGAACCTGCTGAATTTCACCCCTGCCCCAGAAGCACTCATCTCTCTCTCCTTCTCCCTCTCTTTTTTGCAGTTTTACAATCAGCAGTAATTAGCACTGCATCTGAGTCCTACAATATATAAGAAAATAACATGAAGATATTTTGAACTTAAAGGACTTTGGAAGAGTTAGGTGGGGTATTTAGTCCAGTCCTAAAACAAGCAGCAGAGATGACCTCTGGAATTGCTACCACAAGGAGAGCACCAAGGAGTTCATTTTTTCAGTTGTTTGTTTAGGGAGTAACAAGGGCAAGGATGCTCTGTCTTTTTCCAGGGTATTATGATAAGAAGAGATTCAAACTGCTTCAAATTTATTACATTATGAAATTAAATTTATTAGGTTATCTATTTAATAATAGTCTCATATGAGTCAGTTCTGAGATATATCTCCCGAGGAAGATTCCTGCATCTGTTTGTTCCACTACTTGTAAGTTGGATCCCTGTAACGAGGCTTATTTTATATTATCATTGGATCTGGCTGATTTTAACAACTACTGGGCAGTGTTGACGTGCTTGAGGGAGCTACGTTGACAGCTCTTCTCCTCCATCCTGGGTGCTACCAGAAGATGCTACTGTACTTGAGAGACTTTTATTTGATTATTAGGAATTATATTGTGGGGTCCTGCAAGGTTCTAAAACAGGGGTGTCAAACTCGATTTCATTCAGGCTTCAGGATTGTGTTTGATCATCAGGGTTGTGTTTGACCTTGGGGGGGCTGGGGGGCGTGGCCAGAGTGGGCATGGCCAGCTTGAAGTCACTTGTGTCAGGGGCACCTGTGGTGGCCCGAGCTCCATTTTCGGTTGCCATGGCCCCCTACAACCCTCTGCCAGTGAAAATGGTCCTCCCGAGCTCCGTTTTCACTGGCCGAGGATTGCAGGAGGCCGTGGCAGCTGAAAACAGAGCTTAGGAGCCCATTTTCGATGGCAGAAGCACCGTGGGCTGGTCCTTCACTGTTTCCAGGGCGGCCCCCGCGGGCCAGATCTAAGTACCCCACAGGTCAGATCCGACCCCCGGGCCTTGAGTTTGACACTCCTGTTCTAAAGCATTATATAACTGAAGTCAGGAAAATTTATCATTTGCCTATTTAAAGCTATAGATATGGATATGCTGATGATATTCAGGTATACTTCTCTTTCAGAGGAATTCAAGATTGGATATCTCTACGACTTCTGCATGACTTCGGGCTCTGAGAAACGGTTTGTCAGAATAAAATGAAACTTAACATGGATAAGATGGGAAATGTTTTACTACAGGAAGTATATTGGTTCAAAAAAACTTAGTCTCTTATTGTAACTCCCTCTTCCATGAGTAAAAGGTTCCAAAATATTTTTGGAAATGTTGTTATCAGCCAAATAAGTTGACAGATAAACTGGAGGATATTTTAGTAGTGAGCTGTCCAAGGATATGAAGAGTGGATATTCCCTTTGCTGTTTGTTGAGAACAGTAGCTTCATAAAAACTGTATGCAGTTTAAAATAGAGATATGAAAAGTTGAAAAGCTACTAGAGAGATAAGCTACCTTAAAAAGCAGCTACACTTCTCAGTGTTGACTTAATTTTCCAAACCTTCTACAACAGTACTGCAACATCTGCTATTTTTAGACTTTACAGGGCATAATTAAGACAAACAACATTTGTTTTGTTTTAACTTGGAATTCATCTGCCAGATAATGGAAGCACAAGTCATTTTTTTTCTTGACTTAGATAAAAACAACTCAAAAATCTTTTTATTTAATTTGTACTAATCTACACAAACCACACTGCAAAAAGCAGAAAAGTAAAGAAATATTTTTGAAACCCACAACTATTTTTTAAACTTTTCTCTTAAAATTTTAAGTTGATTAAATATAAAGCCAGTATGAGATTCCCCAATTAATATTACCGGCAATACATTTTGATTACACTTTGCTAATATGCAGTAATACAATTTGTTGTTGATTTTATTTGGTTCTACTTAAATGGTCTGAATTGCCCTGTGTAAGATATTTTGTTCCTTGCTGATTATTTAATATTGTGTCATTTCTAAACTGCTGTTATATGTATTTGTTACATTTTTTTTCTTCCATTCAATAACGTCCGATACTCAACAAGCTGGACAAGTCCAGAAGGTTTCTTGGCAAGCTATTTCAGAAGTATTTCACCATTGCTCCCTACAATATGTAGTAACACGTTATGACTACAAGGAGAAAATTCCTTCTCAGTTAGACTAAGCTTTTATTTGCCTAAACCAGAATATAACCCTCTTTTCAACAAGCCCAATCATGTATATAATATAAAAGCATAATTGATTTAGCTTCCAAAATTAAATGAAGAACATAGCCATCTTCAATTCAAACTCTGAGACAAATGCATCTGAAATCCCTGCAGATGCTATCCAATGAATTACAGAGGGATTAAAGTGTTTGATTTGGATCAAGGAAACCAAACTTCCAGTCCCTGAGAATTGTAGTGCTCACTGGAGGTCTTTAGCCTCTTCACTTTCTTCCAACACAGGATTGTTGAAGTGAGGTGGCTCCCATAGATGAAGTCTTGAGTTTGAGCATTCTAAACAACTTCCTAATCTTTTGAAAATCTGAAAGTCCACATCTCTGTGAGTTAAGGTCCAATTTCAAAAATTCTGTTTTCACTTTGTCATTATGGGGTACTGAATGTAGATTAATGAGGGGAAAAATGAATTTCATCAGATGCAGGCTGCAGCATAACAACATTGACAAAAGTGAAGCGGGTCTGAATACTTTCTGAATGCACTGTGTCTGTGTGTGTGTGTACACATATATACATACATATACACATACATATACACACACACATATATATTAATCACAGGCCATTTTGCATACATAGCAGGAAAAAAAGAGTATTGAGAGTTAACAAGGTATCAAGGATCATAGGAAAAGTAGCTGAGTAAGATGCTGTTTTATTTAGCTCATGCCAATTGGCCAGGAAAGAAGGTAAGTTGAATAAATAAAATGTTAATATATTTTAAAGTAGCTCCTTCTGTTTTGAAACAGAGGATGACTACCTCTCTTTCCCTTCATTTTATTATCAGAATACAAGCCAGGTTCTATTGTCTTCATCTCATTTTGAAAGGAACACTGATAAGGACAGAATGCAGGATGGACGAACAGAACAATAGAGGTGGGTGCAATATACTACTCAGACAGGCAACCGATCCAGGTCACACATAGCCAGCAGATGAGACAGATCAATCAAAATAGAGACAGCACCATTCCCAAGAATCAGTTAATTGATACTTCCCAGGAAGCATTCATATTTGTCCATTCGCCAATCAGGATTCTTGAATTCACATTTTATACAGACTACAAATACTTGCAAGGCAACTCCCATTTCTGAACCAATGCAATCAGGAAGCCTCGCTGGGTTGTAGAATAAAAAAAAAATCTGCAGAAAATCTGAAACCTAGAATATAAGTAAAGTAAAGACTGTATAACCAGCTTGGGCTATTCTACAGCAGTGATGGTGAACCTATGGCACACGTGCCACAGGTGGCACATGGAACCATATCTGAGGGCACGTGAGGCATTGCCCTATGTCAGCTCCAGCGCGCATGCGCACGCTGGCCAGCTGATTTTTGCCTTCTTTTTGGCCGTTTTCGCTCTTCCCACGGCGAAAACGGCCCAATCGGAAGTTCACTTGTGTGCTCACCCTCAGCTTCCTTTTCACTGTCAGAGGTCTTCAGGAACTTCTTCAGCTTTAGACAGTTGCAGCCAGGCCTCTCACATCTCGGCCCATTTCTTCTGCAGCCGGGAAGGCTTTCCTAAAGGCCTCTGCAGCCGATAACAGAGCTCCAGATCGATCCGGAGCTCTGTTATCGGCTACACAGGCCTTCAGGAAAGCCTTCCAGGCTGCAGAAGAAATGGGCCAAGGTGTGTGAGGCCTGGTTGCAACTATCTGAAGGTAAGTAGTAGGACAGTTCCACTTCCTTTCATTTCCTAACTTCCAATTGGCCTGTTGAGCCATTTTTCGCCGTCCCCAAGCTTCAGGAGGCTTTCCTGAACCCTGGGGAGAGCGAAAAACAGTCCAACGGGCCTACCAAGTCAGGAGGCTTCAGTGAGGCCTGTGCGCATGCGCGGGGGGAGCGGGGAGTTGTGCGCATGAGCAGGGAATTACATTATGGGTGTGGGCATGCGCGCACACGCTATCGCGTGTGCGCGCACTCTTGGCACCCGAGCCGGAAAAGGTTTGCCATTACTGTTCTACAGTGTTCCAAGAAATCCATAGTGCTTACTTTTTACACTTAAACAATCTTACTAGAAATATGGACGGAAAGCGCTATATGCAATGTCAAAGCTGATGCAGTAAGGTTGTAAATCAAGTAAGACTTATTGTTTATGTAAAACATTTTATGGCATTTTCAATTTTCTCAGTGGGTCAATGTAATATATACTGTAATACTTGGAGAAAACTGCTCAAATTAAAAGGGTCAGAAGGGTTTCAGCTTCTTGACCATTGTTGTTATACAAAGCAGGGAGAATAATAGTTTGGCCAAAGATACTTTTAATCAACCGTCCTCCCTTTTCCTTTATAATTAAGCACACAGAAAAATACCATCTTCATAAAAAGAAATTCCGATTTTGAAACATGGGGGAAACATGCATCTTACAGTCTGGAAACCAAGCAACATTCTTCCTGATCACAGTTTAAGTTAAATTTCACTCCCACCCTCCTCTGTTTTACTAATAAAATAAAATTAGCCCCTTTCAAACTAGAAGGCAATTGTTTCTAATATACTAGAACTATCTGAATGCCCATCCCAGCTGCACCCAAGATGTTATTCTTAAATTAAACATGAAAATACATTTTTTAGTTGAAGAGAGCTAACTAAAAGTGCTGTTCATTTCAGAAGACTAGGAAAAGGAAAGTAAATTGCTTTTCTCTTTGCTTTTCTCCTGAACTACTTTAGAAAGATTATTTATTGAAGAATTTCCAGGGGCAGAACAATCACCCGGTTTAAAGCTGTAACTCAATGACATTAATTAGTATTTCTAACTTGGATAATTCTAATTGCTGCCAACCTTCAAGAACTTCTGTTTCTAAATTAATTGTAGCAATGAGGCTTACTGACTTTGCCAACTGCCATATATCTCAAGACAGATCTAGAACCATCTTCCTCCACTCTGGGAACCACCTAACTTACTATGTCCACAGACAGATAACTTATGGGCCTTGTTTAGGGTGACATGACCCTCCTGGGAAAGGAGGACTTGGAGGTTTACTTTCAAAGTTTCAAGGCCATAAAGAAGAATTTGCAGAGCATCTGATGGACAAAATTGCTCAGATTCACTTCAAACTGGATTCTAGCTTTAATACAGGTCCTGTAGAAGTGGCCCGGGTATAGTCTTGCCTTATTATCTGGGAAAGGTTTGATCCAGTTGGATCTGAGGAAGTGGACAAAGTGCTAGGGTCTGTAAGCTCAGATTCCCTGAGGTTTTTGAGAAAAACAATTTTTTTTTTTGCATTTCTTCTTAAGGAGAAACTGACCAAACAGTTCATCAGCTTAGCTTTCTAACTCCCAATGCAAGATTCACAATATGGCCATGACACACATTTAGGGAAGAATCATTAACACATTTCCATAAATGCTTTTTTAAAGTCAATGTAGAGTTAAGTCTAAGAGAGGTTTCAGTACACTACGAAAGCCTCTACAACGTAACTGTTTCTAATCTGTCTTTAGCTTAACTTCTGTAGACATTAGGATGCTAAGAGCATACAAGGAACACCATCAGCCAATCAGTGCAGGCCACCATACAAGGAACATTATCAGCCAGTTGGTGTAACTACCACCAACTGGCTAACGGTGCAAAAACTAATTAAATCAGTGTCTCACTCACCAGGGTCATCATGAGTATCAGAGCAAAAAAAATCCACTTAGCCTCACTTTTACAAAGTAAAATAAAGTGAACTATGTTTTCCCCTTTTTACTCATATTGATTTGTTAAAAAAGCAAAGAGAACAATAATAAAATGTGAACCATTATTACAAAAAAAGCCATTCCAGATGCAAAGCTGAAGACCCTACAGTCAGATGGAGTGGGGCAAGACTTCTTGCCAATGGAAAAATGATACCCCTCTGCAAGAAAATTGGAGAGTGGTAGGGTTGACAGAGGAAAAAATTGTGAAGGAAAAGAAAAGATTGCTCTGAAACATTGATGATTTGATGGAAACACTGAGATTTGGAGCTTGTTGTGAAAAGGTCCAAAAAGCCTCTGTGAAAGTACTATCAGAAGATGTTTTTTTTAAAAAAATATCTTTACATCTGTAGCACACAAGTGAAACCAGTGCTATAATCTGGTACAGTTGCTGCCCCAGCTGTTCTATTTGGCTATTCTGTTTCTGTCTATTGGGACTAAATGAGAAGCCTGTAATTGCAGGGTGTTTTCCTTTTCTTAGGAGATGGTATTTGATGCTGGAGGAATCCAGAGAGCTCTGCCTTCACTCCTCCTCTTCTTCTCCTTCTCTATTTCCTTCTGTTCCATCTGCAGCTTCAGTTTTGTAGTCATAAGGAATTTCAATTCTTAATATGAGCACCAGGAAGAAGCAGAGTAGTGTGACAGCACCTTAGCAGACAATTACTCTATTGCCATTTAACATCAATTAAATCAATTTCCACATCAATCCTGTGGAAGTATGTTAGGCTGCAAATAGTGTCTGGCCCAAGGTCACCCAATGAAGCTCACACTGGAGCAGGGCTCTGAAACCAGGTTTCACCCTCTGACCTTCTTACCACTATCAACCTTAGATTCTCCCATTCACTACCTTCTGAACTTCTTTTCCATCTAATTTTGGTGCTCACAAACCTGTGTATATTTACACACCTATGTAGTCCTTCAAGCATCTGATGCAGTGGGATTCTTCTTCCAAAACATTTATACATGTTTCCTTTAAGGTATTGCAAAAATATTTGCTGATTTGAGATATTTATCTGTTGTAACATGTTCATCTCATGAAAAATGAAAAAGCTAAGAACATTGTTAATTCAGAACTGAAAACAGCTTTTAAAAAAGTAAGCCTCCATGTATGTACTGTAGTTCAAATATATGAACCACAACTGCAGAACGCAAGGTACCATATTTTTCAGAGTATAAGACGCACCGGAGTATAAGACGCACCTTAGTTTTTGGGGAGGAAAATCGGGGGAAAAATCTACCTACCAAGTATTCATCTGGCTAGCGTCCTTAATCTGGTCAGCTTCAGCACATTATTTTATCCCCTGGTTAGGGCTGAAAAAAAATATTCTTCGAAGGGAGTAGCAATGAAAACAAGACTGCAAAGACTTAGGGCTGGAAAAAACCTTCTTCTGAGGGAGTAGCAATGAAAAAATCCTGCAAGCCAGGAAGATCGTTAGCACCTCGTTAAGGCTGGGGAAAAAAGCTTAGCAAAAGCTACATTCAGAGTATAAGACGCACCCAAATTTTCAGCCTCTTTTAGGGGAGGGGAGGTGCGTCTTATACTCCGAAAAATACGGTAATCAAAATGCTATTTGTGAACCTATCTCTAAATTTACTTTCACTACAGAGATCTGGACTGCTGTAGCTTCCCCACATTTGTCCTATATCCAGCAATCAACCCTCACCCTTAGACTGCCACGATGCATGTCACAGTGTACTTTTCCCATTTCACATACAACTATTTCCTGTAAACCACAAATATAAGAATAGGACTCACTTATTAGAAACAAAGTATTATTAGAAATGTTTGAGTTAAAAATACACACTGTGAAGTTCATATTAAGCTCTAAAAATTATTTGGGCTCCTGGAAAAGGATTGAGCATGCAAACAAAGTTTGCAATTTTTCCTTCCCACTGAAAATGGCAAAGTTGTAAGTTGCCAACTTTCAAACTCCTCTATTTCAGAAACCATCTGACCCTACAGAGTCCAAAAGCAGCAATACTTCTTCAAGATATTTTCAGTCACAATACTGCAAGCCCCAGGAGACTGACCTGCAGCTCCTTCTGCCATAAGTTGCACAGTGGTGCAACCTGTAAGATGCTATTCAGTCTGAAGGTCCTTAGTGCAAGTAGTACAATAGTTTTAAGGCTCCATGAGCTTGCAAAATTAAATAGTTCTTGGAATCCTAATTATTGATCGTAAGCTTGTAACACAAAAATAAGCCACCTCTTAAGCAAACCATATCCAAACAACATTTCAAAGCCTCAAAATAGGCTGCCAATTCAGCAGCAGTGAATTTTTTCCAAGTCAGCTAACCAATGGTTTGACCATCTTTAACATAAGCCATAAACTTTTCTCAAGTCATTGGAATAGCACAATGAATCTTATAATGTATCGAGAGTCAGTTTGGTATAGTGGTTAAGGCATCAGACTAGAAACCAGGAAGCCATGAGTTCCAGTTCCACACACACAAACTCAGCTGGGTGACTTTCTCAGCCCTGGGAAGGAAGCAATGTCAAACTACTTCCAAAAAATCTTACCAAAAAAGTCCAGGTGGTCACTGGTAATCGAAAACTGACTCAAAGGCAAAAGCATCATCAGCTCAAGTTTTTAAAGCAACTTTATTATTTCAGAATAATTTTTTATTTTTTTATAATGGACATAGTACTACAAAAATATACAAGCACTTAATAATAGAAGCAATTATGTTTCGCGAAGTTTTGGTTTGAAGCACAAGTATTTCCTGTAAAGCAACCACAAAATAGTAAAAATAGGTATTTAAAAGCAGTATGAAGATATGTATCATAAACAAGTATGGAAAGAAAGGTGCATATTGTGACTGCATGAATAGAGTCTGTAATTGTTTCTTCATTCATTGTGCTAATTTTGAACAGAGATTTAATCTGATCCATTATTTACAAGATAAGTTTAGAATCTAAATATGCTGTGCACAAACTAGGTATTTCACAACATGGGGACTCCCACCCAGGTTTGCCTTCTTTGACTTTCTCATGTAAGCCAGCCGATACCTTACTGAGCTAACCATCTCTCCCTCAAGCTACTCTATGAGGAACTGTGAAAACGAGCAGGCGGCGAGTGCTCCGCTACCATCTTAGTTCTTTATCTCCACACGTCCATACTTAAGAAGCAAAGAGTAAAACTTTAAAAAAAAATCATAGGCAGCCCATTATGCAAGAGAATGCCCACGAAATACCAAAAGAAGCATTAAGGAAATTACTAGAAAGAACAGAGAAATCAGAAGGCAGAAGTTCTCTTCAATGGGAAACTATCCACCCATCAACTCCAGGGAAAATACTTCATCATTATTGTTTCTTCTGAAGAAGGCACCACCAATTTACTTGTGAAATTATGCATTTTTGCTTGCCTTGGTTGTCAGAAACCTCACCGCATCACAGAGACACACACAAGGATGACATAAATTTCAGATCAAAATGTCTCTGGTAGAATGGGAGATATGCAATTTCCCATCATCTGATTTATATCCTTCAGGAACATTGCAATTCCTCCCCCATTTTTAAAAAATGAATCTGGAAGATGTAGCAATTCAACCAATGAGAAAACTGAAGGCCAATTTAAATGTAACTGATCAGAGATACTGACGTCTTTTTCAATTCCCCACTGATGGGGAAGGGGGATTGAAACCAGAGCTTCAGAGCCACCAACTTTTACATGTTAACTACATTACAAGTTAGTATGTCAGAATGAGGAGAAGAGGTCTGGCAAATAAGCACTCTTCTGTAGCTACTATTCAATCATGAGATGAAGTTTAAAGGTTTTTGGAAATAATATCTAAATAGAAAATAACTGGTTTTTTTCTTTTTGAGATACTGCTTTGCTCAAGAAAATGTTTTCTGAAGCAACATAAAAATAAAATTCTGAACATAGTATCAAAACAATTCTAAGGGGAAAACCTTTTTACTATTTTAAGTTATTGATACTAAATTATTTCTGTCTTGCTTACAAATTGTTGCCAAGAGTGTAGATTTTTAACTGAAGATGGGATAGATCTGAAAAGTAATCATTTTAAACCAGATTTAATGGAAGTAGTTTTAAGATACAGTACTATAAAAACCTCTATTTCTCTTTTAGCTTATCATTCATATTAGCCAGCATAAAAATTCTTATAATGATGATGAATGGAACAACCACTGGAGCAGAGAAGCCATTCTTGCAGCCAAGTGAATCATGCTGCAGTAATGTGGGTGGAAAAAAATCCCAGGCTTAACATCTAAGGACATGCAGCCTTTTATGGTATTTTTAGAGTAAAAGCTGATCAAGTAAGTTTAGCCCTCAGCTGATTACTGTACCAATGTAAACACAGAATTATAAAAATGGGTACACTGGAAGGGGTTTTTGTGTGTGTGTGTGTGTGTCTCTAAAAGTTAGAAATAATTTGGGAAGATTTCCAACAACCAGAGGGAGAGGCTTTCTTCCTTATAGATCTACATAACATTTTTTACTCGTGTACATAGACCTAGAATTTGGGCACAAGTTTGATTAGTAGGTTAGATTTATATCCAATCTTTTCTCCTTCCTCCAATCTCTTTTTTCTATGAAGTAAGTCACAGCTAAAGGCTCACAATGAAGAATGATCTTGGCTATTGCTGGGGAGACATAGCTTCAATATCTTACCTATCAGAGCCCCTAATGTGGTCTCTGCTGTACACTGAAACATAACCAGAAGTAGAACGTATGTAAATGATCAGCCATCTCCAATGTTTTGAGCAGGAAAAAATGTTTGTCAACTTCCAGAGATATATCATGAAAAATCAATTTTAGGATACCCCAGAGTACCTAAATCCTGCTGAGAACATTTTCCTGCTGTTGGAGGCTTATCATTAACTTCAAAATGGGATATTTGGATCATTGCTGATTCTGTTGTAAACATTTCATGGAACCACAGCTCATAACCAAGTGCAAGAACAGAGAGTAAATGCAGTTGCCTTCAGCACAGGAGAATATTGGTGAACATTCTATTAGAGGAAGAGTGCTTTGTTTTTCACAAACCTCTAATTTTTCTTTTCTTTTAAAAGAAACTTTTATAAAGATTTTCACAGAAGTAAAAGATAAACCCAAAACAATATCAGGTAACATTAAAAAAAAGAAACAGAAAGTGTGAAAACAAAAGAAATAAAAAAAACTTATGACTTTTATAGCAGTTACAAACAAACTTATTATCTGTTCTCCCTCTTTAAAGTTACATCATAATTCCCATATTCAACTCTTTTTTAACAGAAAATCTGGAACCACTTGTTCATTTTTTCCATTTTCTGCAAAAAGAAATCCATAAGAGGTTTCCAGTTGTAAAAGTACTTGTTATCTTATCCCTGACCATACATGTAAATTTAGCCATTTCTGCAAATTCTGTCATCTTCACAATCCTCTATTGTGGGTATTTCAGTATTTTTCCATCTTTGTGCTTATAATTTGTTGCAGTTGCCATATACAAATCCACAGGTTTTTTTCTAATTGATTATCCATGAATCCCAGTTAAAAAAAAAGAATTCTGGTTTCCTATTAATATTAATCTTTAAAATTCTTTGAATCATTATATGTATTTGTGTCCAATATTATTTTGCTTTTTCGCAAGACCACCATGCATGGTAAAATGATCGTATTTTCCACATTTCCAACATTGATTAGAAGTACCTTTATACATATTCAGTGCCCTCTGGGCAGAAAAATAGGATACAAATCCCATACATCAGTATAAAACTGTTTTAAACAAAAAAAATGAAATCAATTATTTCAGGTCAGTGAGGGCATTGAGTCTGGATGGTGGCAAGGGAGATATAGCCAGGCATTTTTGCACGCATGGACATCATTTGGCAGACCAACAACATATTATCTAAATACAGTACAATTCCAAACTACTAAACAAATGTGCTCAATAAAAAAATCTAAAATGGTGACAACAGAATAATAATGCATTACAGGTACTCTCAGCATTTATCTAGTAGCCTGCTGCTCAAGGCTGTCAAAATATGTTGCTTTGGACAATAGTTGGACTGGAACCTTTCCATCTAGAGACAGAGTATGTTCATATCCAGAGGCAATGTCTTTCTATAATTATGGGATGGTGGAAGAGTGACTGACAATCAAAACTGAGGCAGTATATACTGGTAGGTACTGAATAAAGATAACTAACTAGAGTCGTGAATTCATTACTGGAATTTCAGAGGAGAAATTTGTTCTACTTTTTACCAAATACAACTGATGTACCGTATTTTAATTTGAATTTTTTTTTGCAGCCAGTTTTTCACTATCACCTTTATTTTGTAATGTCAAATGTTCCCAATGACAACTGTGTAACTTTTCTTCATCTATTATTTCTTCATCTATTAAAAGCACAAACACAACAGAGCATGAATTAACTAATCAATTATGGCTATAAATATTCGTAAGTGTAAATATCAAACCTGACTTGAGTACAGAACAGCAATAACCAGTGACAATTGGTTTACTGTATTGAGTTTCAGTCCAAAATAAGAATATAAAAATTATCTATACAGCTAGTCCTTAACTTACAAACAATTCGTTTAGTGACCTTTCGAAATTACAGTGGCACTGAAAAAAGTGACTTATGCCAGTTTTCACGCTCGTGACCAAGCATCCACATATTATATGATCAAAATTCAGGCATTTGGCAACTGGCATGTATTTATGACAGTTGCATTGTCCCGGGGTCATGTGATCACCATTTGTAACCTTCTCAGCTGGCTTCCAACAAAGTCAATGGGTAAATCTAGATTTGCTTAATGATTACAGTGCTTCACTTAACAACTGCAATGATTCATTTAACTGTAGCAAAAACATTGTAAAAGGGGTGTTGGTCTTACCTGATACGCTTCTTCTCGTAGCCGTGGAGACAGCATCCAGGAATGGGTTAACTCCGTCTATTATCCAATAGGACTGAGTCTTCAAAGTAGATGACACGCCTTCTCTTGCTGTGACTTCCGCTTCTTTGACGAAGGCGTTGATACAGACTTGCATGTAGCTCCTAAGTATCACAGAGTATCGGTTGAAGTTCCAGCCCTGCTTCTGCTGCTGGAAGAAGGGGCTGGATTATCCTATGTGTTGGCTGCCCTGCTTGCAAAGGAATCCGCCATTTTGCAGTCTGCCATGTGTTCTGTCTTCAATCACCTATTAAGGGCAAACATGGCTTAACTTGGCCTGAAGAGGTCAGGGGCTACCGCAATAATCCCAATTTATCGGGATGCTTCCTTCCTCCCTTCCCCTCAGACTGAAAAAGCAGTCCAGCGAATTCACGAGGGGGGAAAAAATGGTGCCGTGAATCCACTAGCCAAAATGGAAGCCACTTCCTTCTCCCACTTGTAGCTGCGGAGCAAGCTCATGCGCTATCTAGGGAAGGTAATAGCGTGCCCATGATACGGGCAGAGGCTAACGTCGGCTCCCAGAGCCCCGGGAGCAGAAATCCGAAGTGATCTGGGGCGTGGCCGAACAAGTCGGAATAAACTCACCCCCGTTACTGGCGGTGCAATCTTCCTGTGCCCAAATTTGTCGTCTCCTTCAGTGAGTTTTCCAAGCGCTGAGGAGCTATGCTCATACGCGCGACCTTTGCCTGTGCTTCTAGCCAGCAGCTCGATTAAACAGGCACGCAGGAAGGAGAAGGTGCTCCAAGGGTCAGCAGTTCGGAGAATCCTCTCGTGAGTGCTGCCCTGTTAGGACTGCCAGCCAGCAGCCTAACTGCCACTAGAGCGGCCTTCGACGGAATCAGGAAGCCCCTTCGCGCCGGAATCAGTTAGATCTGGAATAAAGATTTTGCTTTTTATGAGAAGTATCCAGGAATAGGAGCTGAGAAACACACGTCTAGTCCAGGATAAGACTGAGTCTAAAAAGGGGAAGTCACAGCAAGAGGAGGCATGTCATCTACTTTGCAGACTCAGTCCTATTGGATAACAGATGGAGTTAACCCATTTCTGGATGTTGTCTCCACTAGCATGGAAAATGGGGCAAAACTTAACTTTCTTACTTAGCAACTGAAATTTTGGGCTCAATTGTGGTCATAAGTTGAGGACTACTTGTATATTTATATTGCTACTATATAACATTTCATTATCTTTTCTACTTGCAATTTAAATGCATTGAGGAAAACATTAAAAAAATCAGAAAAGCAACTGAATTTGGGACTTATTATTTTCCTCAAATATTATTTACTTATATATTTTAATTAGCTCCCAATAATACATAGATGTGCTATCTTAGCAGATACATACTGACCCTTAGCTGCATTTTTATTTTTCAGGAAACCATTCACAAAGTCCATGAAGTGAAGTGATCTGAAGTGATCATAAAAGCCCTGAAAGGCCAATGGTCTCAGCAAACACACAACAAAGATGACTCAGACACAGATGACAGTTGTACAATATTAATTGTTTCCAACAGTTTTGAATCTTCACTTTGCCTGCAGTACATGAGCAAAGACTCAGAAGCTGCTGAATACATAGCTGGCAAGTTAATTTAAGATAATTTTTGATATATGTGTTGTATTATCTGGTTCATGGAGGAAGGGTAAGAAAAGAGGCATGGTATAATCAACAGTATCAAAGCTGGCAACCTGGTAATTAGGCTGTCTTAAGTGAAAAACAAAGCTAAAAAGTAATCTCAAGAACCATATTTTGGATGGGTTAAAATGAAGAAGCGTAGGTCTGCATTGTGTACATGTCTTCCCAATCTGCTTCTTCAAAATACTGTAAACCACACTGCAAAATAATGTTAGGAAAACATGTTGTCTCTATAAGAGACTACTGACTATCTGCATAAACACTAAGCCATAGCGTTGCAGTCAATTTACAGATGCCAAATTTATGCACTCAGACACAGCTAATGGTCCGTAGGCATTTCCTTCAGTTTTCAATTACAATATTGATACATATAAACCTAAACTCCATTTTTGAAATAAGATATGCTTGGTTAATGATTAATCATCCTGACTTATCCCAATAAACCATTTGGACCACAGCTTAAGACAAATGGGTGGTTAGTTAGAAATGGAAGCCGGAAGTTCTAAACCTGGGATGTCCCGTCTTCCCAGATGGCTGGGAAATTCTGGGAATTGAAGTCCACAAATCTTAAAGTTGCCAAGGTTGGACGCTTCCGTTCTAAACTATCCATCATGGTTTCTCCAGAGTAGGAAAGCAGAGAGGATGAACACAAAAGCCCAAGTATAGAGTATTATGATTTAGTGTTAAGTATGAATTAGGCAAACAACTGCAGAAACAACCTTATTTGTAAAAAAAAGTAACATTTCCTTTGAGATGGATAATATTTTAGAGGCCATCTCCCTGCCTTTATAGTCTTCCATAACTGAAAAAAACAGTAGCAGGATGGGAAGGAACCTACGCAACCCTGCGGCTGTAGAGAAACACAGACAGAAAAGCTCTGTTTCTGGCCTTGCTATTTACAGCCATGCTTACTGTTAACCAAGGACCTCTCTAGTTTCCTGTGGGAACTTAGCCCTGTGTTATACTGGCTGGATTTTCCACGATGTCATCACTTCGCCTAATACCGTAGTCAATACCATAAAAAGCTAATCACAGCCTGTACACGCAGATAACTTAGTGATTCAGAAGCCCAGACAACTACTAAGGCAAGAGAGCTTTATGATGATTACCCAAATTAAACATGTTAGAATTCTATTTATAATTCTGTCTATAAAATGACTGAATTATCTATTATATTATCTTCTCAATCTTTCCATTTTCAAAAAGGATATAAGCTAAATTCTGAAATTAGATACTAATTTGGTAATTTATTTTTCAGTATAGCTAATTAAATAGGGCAACTATTCTAACACAGAAACCATGCATATCCAAAACTCAGTGATGTAGACAAAAATCTCTGCACAATAACTCTCATAATTCACTACCACTTGTTATGCTGACTAAGATTAACATGAGGGGATGTCCATGCCAAAGAATGGCAATTTAAGACACCCTTAAGAAGCATATCCTATCACGCTGCAAATAAGTTCAGTGCTGAAGTTTTGCTCCTCCTTCTCCTGGAAGATTTCCAAAATAGTTCACATACTCCAGTTTAGACATGTGTTTGTGGTAAATCAGACACCCATGCACACTCACCAATCTTCTCAACTATTAACATTGCGCACACAAGAAAGTCAGCCTCTATGCAATTACTGTAAGCCAATGCCAATGTTCATATCAAATCCTTTGGTTGCTTGATGTTGCCTCATGAATAGTCCTAGGTTCCTTTGTTTAGTGGAACACTTTCACTCCTCTTTTCACATTTCAATATATGTATAGGGTGGAAAGTAAAAAATCAGAGAGGAAGGTTACAATAATTAATTTATCTCACAGTGACGCCCCCTCTTCCTGAAACTCCCTTTGGGTGTTAAATTATATTTAAAAATAAATCTAAACAGTATTTCATAAACAGATCTTTCTGCAGGATCCAATCTGGGTCAGTCACCGGGACCAGAGGTTTTGTCTTCCGAGCTTTTGGACTCATGCTGGAGCCCATCTTCAGGGAACTTCTCTCTAGCAGAATGTGTGATATTCTGTGTGTGATATCTATAGTGCCTGTTGTATATGGCTTATTAGTTGTTGATTGGGGTGTGTTGATGACTGGCTTTTAAGTCATTGGCTGCTGCTTGTTTAAGTACTTGATAGGTTGGTAAATCAGCACTCCTGTTGACTGACGAAGGGCATGATTCCCAGGCTTCAATCACTTCCCTGGCTGTTTTTGTGCCTACTCTTAGCAGTTGCTAAGCAGTTAACTGCTCTTAGCAGTTGCAAAATTGAATGTGTGTCCTTGTTCATTGTTACCAATGAGTTCGAGTCTCCTTGTCTGACCGCTCACTTGTGTTCTTGCAATCTGGTGGCTAGCTTCTTCCTTATCTGTCCTACGTAGTCACAGGGGCAATCCATGCAAGAGATTTGGTAGATTACATTGGAAGTATCTCCCACCTGTGCATAATTTGCCCTCGTATGGTAGCCTCTGGGTGGTATGTGATGCCCACTTGCAGATCTCAGAAGCTGTGTTCTACAGCTACCAAAATGTTTTTGATGTATGGCAGGGTGTGCCATGTGGTTGGTCTTGTACCTTGTTTCTTTCTTTCTCCCCCTACCATCTTGCACAAACATCTTGTGACAAATTATTGTGAGTAACCATTGTGCTAGAATTGTTCACATAGGTACGTGCTCTCCAGCTGTCTGGCTTGCTGGGTGCTACAGTGGATTCTCACCCTGCCATACAGTGTTCTGATGCAACTCTTGTTGTGTGTCAGTGGATGGTTGCTGTTGAAATTCAGAATGTGAGGAGTGTTGGTGGCCTTGCAATAAACTGTGATTTCTAGGCTTCCATCCTCTTGTTTGTTGACAAGTACATCTAAAAATGGTAATTGCCTAGCTCAGTGATGGCGAACCTTTTTTTCCTCGGGTGCCGAAATAGTGCGCGTGCACGCTATTTCACGTGCGTGTGTGCCCACACCCATAATTCAAAAACCCTCACTTGACCCACCCTCCTGCACATGCGTGCACGACTCCCCCATTTCCCGACTTCCAGTGGGCCCGGTGGGCCCATTTTTCGCCCTCGCCAGGCTCCAGAGGCTTTCTTGGAGCTTAGGGAGGGCAAAAACGCTCCCCCTGCTACCCTGGAGGCCCTCCGGAGGCCGAAATCGCCCTCCCAGAGACTCTGCGTGAGCCAAAAATCAGCTGGCGGGCACGCACATGCGCATTGGAGCTGAGCTAGGGCAACGGCTCGCGTGCCGGCAGATATGGCTCCGCGTGCCACCTGTGGCACCCGTGCCATAGGTTCGCTATCACTGGCCTAGCTGTTTCTTCCTCCATTCTGAACTGTATGTCCGGGAAGATTGAGTTCAGTATGGAGTTTCATGGTATGAAAGGCTTTTAAGTGCATTTCTTTCGATGATGACAAACGTATCATCCACGCAGTGGCACCAGAATTTAGGTGTGTAGTTCTAAAATGCACGGTGTTCTGGTTCACGCAGGACTGTTTCTGCAATAATATAAATCTTCTTGCAGCAGCTAACTAGTTTACTATCTAGGTGGCATTTGCTGTATGTTGCTGTCTTCTAAATTCTGGCTTTGTATGCAATTATTCTTAAGATTTGGTTTTATGCAGCCAGAATTAGTCCCTCTGTCTCTTTCTTCAGTTACCAACTCTTAGATATTACTAAATCTTTTTGCCTGATAGTGTTCTCTCTCTCTCTCTCTCTCTCTCTCTCTCTCTCTCTCTCTCTCTCTCTCTCTCCCTCCCTCCCTCCCTCCCTCCCTCCCCTCTCCCTCCCTCCCTCCCTCTCTCTCTCTCTCTGTTTGTGTTTGCCATGAAATACTTTGCCTTGCCATGTCTCTTTTCTATTCTTCATTTGGTCTTTCTTGTAGATCAGTTTGGTTTCTCCAGTGTTCACTAAGCCTTCATGGTATATATTACAGCGGCTCTCAACTGCGGACCCCAGAGGAACTGCAAAGTTGTCAGAGGGGTTCTGAGAAGGCTTGAAGAAATATTATGATTTAAATCTTGAGTTCAGTCTTGGGGGTCCGTGGCATGACCCCTGGCCACAAAAGGTATTAAAAGGGGTCAATGGTGAAGAAAAGGCTGAGAATCACTGGTATACTAGCTTCAATGCATCTTCTTCAATGTCCTTCAGATATTCTTCCAATGTCCTTTTTTTCTTCTTCAACCGTCTGATGAACCTGTAACATTCCACACCCACTTATTTTACTTGGTAAATAGAATCTGTCAACATCACTGTGAGGATGAGGGGTATGATTCATTGTCAACCGACCTTCAGAGTGCTAACAACCAGATGACTGCAAAGAATATAAACCCTTCCATTCCCCACCATTCAGTCAGAACTGAAGAAGCTTCTTGAATGAGAAGCAATAAACATTTTCAAGGAAAAAGCCAAGAAAGTCCAATTGCATTTTGAAAAGCACTTTTGGGACTTCGGTCAGGGAATTACCGTATTTTTCGGAGTATAAGACGCACCTTTTTCCTCCCTAAAAGTGGCTGAAAATTTGGGTGCGTCTTATACTTCGAATGTAGCTTTTTTTTCCAGCCCTAACTAGGTGCTAACAGATCTTCCCAGCTCTTACCTTGCAGGCTTTTTCATTGTTACTCTCTCCAAAGAATGTTTTTCCAGCCCTAAGTCTTTGCAGAATTTTTTTTCATTGCTCTACTTGCTCCAAATAAGTTTTTTTCTAGCCCTAACCAGGTGCTAACGATCTTTCCAGCTCTTACCGGCTTGCAGGCTCTTTCATTGTTACTCTCTCAGAAGAAGGTTTTTTTTAAGTCCTAACCAGGGGATAAAATAATGTGCTGAAGCTGCTCCGAATAAGTTTTTTTCTAGCCCTAACCAGGTGCTAACGATCTTCCCAGCTCTTACTGGCTTGCAGGCTCTTTCATTGTTACTCTCTCAGAAGAAGGTTTTTTTTAAGTCCTAACCAGGGGATAAAATAATGTGCTGAAGCTGCTCCGAATAAGTTTTTTTCTAGCCCTAACCAGGTGCTAACGATCTTCCCAGCTCTTACTGACTTGCAGGCTCTTTCATTGTTACTCTCTCAGAAGAAGGTTTTTTTAAGTCCTAACTAGGGGATAAAATAAAGTGCTGAAGCTGACCAGACTAAGGATGCTAGCCAGATGAATACCTGGTAGGCAGATTGTTTTCCCCTATTTTCCTCCCCAAAAACTAAGGTGCGTCTTATACTCCGGTGCATCTTATACTCCGAAAAATACGGTATATCTTTCCTTATCATACTGCCCTACAAATGCAGTTTAGTGTGACAGGCAGAACCTGTTATGTTTTCATGTGATTGAGCTCTGTAACTAAACCAAGAAGTAAAGGAGGAATGGAAACCCATGGCTTTAACCTGCAAATGGTCCTAGATCCCAGATAATATGGAAGAAAAATTAAAATATGCTTAAATTTAAACACAAGATGTCTAAAAGGTTAGGTAGACTAAATACATGAAATTACAGTAAATGAAACCAATGCAAACCACTCCACACAGCAGCATGAACCGTTTGGTCTTACTCAGAGGCTCAATATGCAAAGCATCTTGTGCTCCGGGGCAGACAGATCTTCCATCTGAAACTTTTAAAACCAGGACATCCTGTTAGTGGGGTCTATTTATTCACAGTCTCTGAGCTGTGTGAAAAATGAGAGCTGACAGAAGAGCAATACAAGCAGTTTGCATGCTAGAACTGCATGTGCCGGCTTTACACCATAATTGGGAGATCAAACGAATGTTCTTCATAAAGAATATTACAGTTTTGGAACATATTTAACGCACTCAAGTTGTCGTTCCCTCTTTTTCTCATTTGTTATATGCCAATAATATGGAAAACACACACATACAAATATTTTCCTATTACTTTGTTTTAAAATGTTGAGCTTGTAATCCAAAGGCAAAATAATCCCACCCCCGCCTGCTTGACTACAAAAGATGATAGTATCCAGCTGGCAAATCAGATTCAGAACCTATGGCTGATTCAAGAACAGCCAGTTCAAACTATTTCAGCTGTTATACATAGCAAGCACAAAGAGACAACTTAAAACAACAGTAGTTCTATGACAGGAGGTACATTTCCTTTTGATATAGCCAAGTTACAAGTTTCTATAGTTGTCGTCTAAATGAATATGTCTGCGTAATACTAAATAAATAAACTGAAGAGCCATTTTCACACTAACTTTCTCTCTAGGTAATAATTATATCTGTGACATTTACCTTGATCCTTGGCTCTGATCTGTCAAGAGGCCCAAAGGATTTTTTCCCCCTAACCCCAATGTGATCTTTCAAAAAGAACACACTTTTGCTAAATAGGCACGAGCCTGAATGTGAGTAAGAATCAGAAATCATTCATTGGAGAAAGTATCCTTTAAAGGTATGCTTTAAAAATCCAATTAATTAAAAATTATTTAATCTAATTATTGTTTTCATTGTTTTAAAATGTTTATTTATTTTAACTGTAATATATGTTTTTAAGTGTGAGCCGTTTGCTAGGATGGGCAGCTATAGAACTCAAATAAAAAGATAGATAGATAGATAGATAGATAGATAGATAGATAGATAGATAGATAGATAGATAGATAGATAGATAGATAGATAGATAGATAGATAGACACAGATAGACAGACAGACAGACAGACAGACAGACAGACAGACAGACAGACAGACAGACAAAATATAGAGGTAGATTTGTAAAAACATCATCAATACAGAGTCAAGGCAATGTTCATAATGCAAATAAGCAAATAAATAAAGCAAAGAAAAACGACAGTTTAGGGCCGTGATGGCGAACCTATGGCACGGGTGCCACAGGTGGCACGCGGAGCCATATCTGCTGGCACGCGAGCTGTTGCCGTAGCTCAGGTCCAGCGTGCATGTGGGTGCCCGCCAGCTGATTTTTGGCTCGCACGGAGGCTCTGGGAGAGTGTTTTTGGCCTCCAGAGGGCCTCCAGGGTGGCAGGGGAGGGCGTTTTTGCTCTCCCCAAGCTCCAAGAAAGCCTCTGGAGCCTGGGGAGGGCAAAAAATGGGCCTACCGGGTCCACCGGAAGTCAGGAAATGGGGGAGCAGGGGCACGTGGGGGAGCATTGAATATGAGTGTGGGCACGCGCACACGTGCGATAGCGCGCGTGTGCACTATTTCGGCACCCGAGGAAAAAAAGGTTCGCCATCACTGGTTTAGGGCGTCAGTTTTCGGCACCGAGTGTCCAAACCAGAACACACGTGCATGCGTGTGCACTGGAGCACCGGAAACCCAAAGACCAGCTGGCTGGCGCATGCATGCCTGTTTTATGGCCATTTTCTCACCTTCATGGATTACTGCCTTGTCTGGCAGTTTTCAGGCCGTTTTCCAGGCTGTTTTCCGGGCCTTTTTTGGGCTGTTTTCAGGCTGTTTTTAGGCCCTTTCCCTCGCTCTGGCACCTGCAAAGACCAGCTGGCCAGTGTGCATGTGCCGGAAACCAGAAGAGCAGATAGACAGCCTGGAAAACAGCCCGGAAAAAGCCTGGAAAACGTTCCAGAAAAACGCCCCGGAAAATGGTCTGTTTTTAGGCAGTTTTTAGGGTAGTTTTCGGGTGCTCTGGCACCCGCGAAGACCAGCTGGCCGGCACGCATGTGTGCACCAGAAACCAGAACAGCAGCTGGCAATGGCACACGTGCCCACAGAGAGGGCTCTGTGTGCCACCTTTGGTTCGCCATCACGCGTTTAAGCTGTCTACCAGCTCCATTCTTAAGTCCTTTAGCCTGATAGAGTTAAGTGTGGAAGTAAAACAGTAGACTGTGAAAACCCCAAACATATTATAAGATTCCGCTTTGGGACTACCGTACTGAAAATTATGGTTTTTTAGTAAATCTTCATGGATAATAATATAAATCAAATTATTTTTTTAAAAGTAACTAAAATGACAAATCAGAAACCATAAAATACCCTGAACGCTAAGAGATTTTACTTGCTTCTTTAAACACATGCTAATTATTTATGCTAATGAATATAGTAGATAAAATGATCTCCACCCAACAAATACTAAAAATATAACTTTTAAATCACTTTTAAATCATAAACAAATCATGTTTGCTATATTCTCCTCTTGCACCATCCTCCTTAATAAACATACATTTATTTAATATGAAAGAATATTGCAAATCCAAAAAATCTGTAAGTGCATACTTATAAAGTGTTCTCATATTCCATATTTCTGTTTAACTAAATGCGTAGGTCTCTTTAAGCATATTTGTGTAGCAAGCTTCATTTCCAGGTGTTAAGCGCTTTAAATAAATCTTTCAGATTACACAATCTGTTTTGAATCTTAGCATTCCCATTATTGAGAGACTTTGTAGAATCTATTCTAGAATGTTTACAACACTTAAGTAAAATATGCTTTATTTATAGGGTTGACTTAGACAAACATACATCAGTTACAACAATTCTATAAAGGTACCGGTTTTGAATAATTAACAAAGAACCATCAAAACTGATAGAGATAAGAAGGCAGAGAACAATCCCCTACCAATGGCTGTTATTTCCTTGAGAGAGGTGATTGAAACCAAACACATGCAGATACACAAACAAAATGGGATTTGATGTGGGGGGGCAGATTGGTTTCTAGATAGTATTCACAGGCCAGATTTTTTTTCTAACCCTAGATTACATCAAACAAATAATGAATCAAGTAGACCATACAATCACCTAAGTGGAGAAATTTACTAAAAGGCATCCTGGTTTGATAACATTTTTTAAAATAACAACTTGTTTCAACTGGTTCAAGGTATGGCTGTCATTTATTTATTCTTAACAAATAGCTGGACTGGGTCTTCATTTGTAGTTACTATACCAGAGATCATCTGATATAGATTTTGTTTAAATTACTATCTCCCATATAATTATAAAAAGCAAAAAGATGAAATGGTATTGGAGATGGAAGTAAATGTGTATGTGTTGTTATAAAAACCCTCCCAACGAAGATTTACTCAACAGGATAACAGACAAAGGTCAATCTTTTGAAGGCGGCAAAGTCCACATTTTGGATAGATAGGATTATTGGTTTGAAAGCAGGGTAAAAGAGGACATTTATGCTAACATTGAGCAGCCCTCTCTCAACAGAGGGGGAGAGATAAGACACCACCTATTTTCAGTCTACCTTCCAAGAAGATTCCACAACCAATTGCACTCTGATTCAGGTGATCCTAAGGGCAAAGATAAGCTCCCAACTGGCCTCAAGAGCTCTCAGGGAAAATGCTAACAACCAAGGACTGCAAAGAAATACAAACCGTCCTTTCTCCCACTCCCAACCATCTGGTCAGAACCTATCCTTCCATTCCCCCACCATCCAGTCTCAACAGTCAATATCTATCCTTCCATTCCCACCACCACCACAACTGATGAAGTTTCTTGAATGAGAAATGAAATGTTTTGTTCTTCTTCCTCAAAGAAAAAACAGTCCTCTTGCCTTTTGAAAAATAACCTTTCAGACAACTATGACCTGGATGACTGAGAATCTCCACAGACACTTCACATGATCTTGATTCTATCCCCTGTTAATGCAGCCTAGGACTGTGTTGGCTTTTTTTGGCTGCTGCAGCACATTCCTGGCTCATATTTAAGTGATTGTCCATTAGGACTTCAAGATCCTATGAAGAGATGGTTTCATGTGAGCGGTGGGCATCTGTATAAGCAACAGGTGCGCACACCCTCTGCTCATACAATCGTGCGCTCGTGCATGCGCCCGTCACTTGCACAAGTGGAGCTGCACACATGTGCTTGCTCACCTGCCGCTTGCACCACCCAGTTCCAAAAGGGCCACGACACGATACCAAATCACAGCGCAGGGGTTGGGGATCCCTGATGTAGAGAAAAGTAAGGTTTTACATTTAGGTAAGAAAAGTCAAATGCACAAGTGTGGAATAGGCGGTACCTGGCTCAACAATAGTAACTTATTAATGATCTTATATCAAAACATAGAATTTGTTTATTGGATTTGTGTGCTACCAGTTTTATTGAACTGATGGCAGTTTATAACAATTAAACCATTAAACCAATGTCCAGTGACTATAAGAAACCTAAAATATTTCCACATCTCTCTCTCTTGTACAGTATTTAACTGAATGCACATCTAGATAGTCAACCAAGGCATATTAGTCAATAATCAAACCATTTACTTTATAGCTCTTAATCATGTTTCTTATATTTTCTTCTCCACCAAATAGTATCTGCATAGCACATGTTTTCCATGAGTCAAGCACTGGATCCCTTTGTTCTTAATGCCTAGCAGACTGTTCTGTTAGCAGAAGGATGTTTTCCCACATCCTTGGGGATGCCAAAAAAGATAACCATTTCTGTTTGACTTAATACCAGCCCTTCACAAATAGATTTCATCTGCAATTCCGCCCCCCTAAAATTCATTGGATCAAAGGGCTGTTCATTCTATACAAGTCATATTGCAACCATCATAGCAAACCTAGAAAGCTATATTTATTTATTTATTTATTTGTCAAACATGTACAGGATAGTAGTTGTTTGTATAAACATAACATAAGTAAAAAGTACTGATAATAGAGGACAATAGGACAGTAGGACAGGGACGGTAGGCACAGTGGTGCGCTTATGCACGCCCCTTACAGTCCTCTTAGAAATGGGGAGAGGTCTACTGTAGACAGTCTAAGGTTAAAGTTTTGGGGGTTTGGGGAAGAAACCAGAGAGTCAGGTAGTGCATTCCAGGCATTGATCACTCTGTTGCTGAAGTCGTATTTTCTGCAGTTGAGTTTGGAGCGGTTTACATTAAGATTGAATCTATTATGTGCTCGTGTATTGTTGCGGTTGAAGCTGAAGTAATCATTGACAAGAAGGACATTTTGATATATGATTTTATGAACTACATTTAGATCAGATCGGAGGTGGCGTAGTTGTAAATTGTCTAATCCCAATATTTCAAGTCTGGTGGAATAAGGTATTTTATTGCGAGTAGAGGAGTGGAGGACTCTTCTAGTGAAATATTTCTGGACTCTCTCGATTGTATTAATGTCTGATATGCAGTGCGGGTTCCAGACAGGTGAACTGTATTCCAGAATTGGTCTAACAAATGTTTTGTATGCTCTGGATAGCAGTGTAATATTGCCAGAGAAGAAGCTACGCAAGATTAGATTAACAACTCTCAGAGCCTTTTTGGCAATGTTGTTACAATGGGCCTAGCACTTAGGTCGTTGGATAGGAGTACTCCAAGGTCTCTGACAGAGTGAGGGTCATCTACAAGTTCATTTCCTCCAAGTTTGTATTTTTTATTCTGATTTTTTTTGCCAATGTGTAAGACAGAGCATTTGTTGGTTGAGATTTGAAGTTGCCAGTTGTTTGACCATTCTGCTACATGGTCAAGGTCTTTTTGAAGGGTAGCAGCATTGTTGGTGGTGTTAAATAAACTAACAGTCAATGTTGCTTACATAGGTAATCCATTACTACTCATGCTGCTGCACTCTGAACCAACTGTAGCTTCTGAATGGTCTTCAAGGGCAACCCCATGTTGAGCACATTGCAGTAGTCCAGTTGTAGGGTGACCAGGGTGTGAGTGACCAGGGTGTGTGACCATGTGAAAGACCGCTCAGCTAAGGAAAGAACGCAACTGATTCACAAGATGAACCTCTGTAAAGGTCATGGCCACTGCTACCTTTGTTGGGCACCTGTCTCAAATGGGGAAATGAAATCCCATCCAATATAAAAGGTGAAAATGTTGACCCAAATGTGCTTTTTTTAAAGAGGCAACTGGATTTTCTGGATTTTCTCTGAAGGCGTTTCACTTCTCATCCAAGAGCTGAAGAAGCTTCTTGGATGAGAAGCAAAACGTCTTCAAAGAAAAACGAGAATATCCAGTTGCCTCTTGAAAAAAGCACATTTGGGACAACCATGACCTGGATGACTGAGAATCTCCATAAACATGTAAAAATGTTGAGGCAAAAAGTCACAACTACTCAATCTTTTCAGAATTGAGCTGCGCTCTGTTCCCCCAGAGCTGTACTTAGAAATGGAAGTGGGTAGCAATATAATCTTTCTTCACCTGTTTTAATCAGATTTACCCAGCGATCAAGATCAAATGAACTATTTTCAACAAATGGACTAGACTTAGTCAATTCATTATATCCATCTAAAGCCTTCAAGTTGTTGCTTTCAATTATTTTTATAGCTACACAATGAGTGAAGACAACTGGAACACTACACACAGTATGAGGGAACAATGAGGATCAATTTCAGACATTAATCCCAGGGATCTATCATAAGGTCAATCACACAGCCACTTCACTTTTGGATAAACAACTGTAGGGGCTGATTTTTTTTTTATAGTGCTTAGAAAATCTTTTATTCTCATGTGTTTATTTGTATGCACGTGCCCAGCTGTCTTTTCCACTGCTTTTATAAAACTAGACAGATGACATTTCATGCAAATAATACGTACATTCACATTTTGAAAATCAGGCAGCCATTCTAATGGTCCACAGGTGAAAGGCTGTAAAAAAAGAAGTTTGTTTGTGCTACCAGAGCTCAAAGAAAAATATTACCTAAATGTAACGATTTATATTTACAAAGTTATATAACTTACTGGTATTTTTTCTTATAACTATCAAACTCTGTGATGATTTCAGTATTGAAAAATCAATAGAAAAATTACATACACTCACAAATCCTGCCCCAATTACGATCTGTGCACTATACAATCAGGGTCTTGAATTAGAATTAGACAAATAATCCTTTTTCTTTTTCTATATGGTAGCCTTCTTTAAACTAACGTCTGCCAGAAGCAGTAGATCACAATACTTATGAGCGCTAGTTTAGCATGTGCCTAGAAAAGCTGCCTCAATCATTCTGAGTTGGGTGAGAGGAGTTAGGACAATACAACATTCATGTATTGAAAAACATTTGAAGGAACATACCCGTGTTTCCCCGAAAATAAGACAGGGGCTTATATTTTTTGACGCCTCCCAAAAAATGCCCTTGGTCTTATTATCGGGGGGGTGGCTTATTATTTTCGGGATGCAGGAAGCAGGCCGGGCCGCGAGACACGCGTCTTACTGGAATCTGGCAGCTCCATGGCATCTCTCGGCCGGTCTGTTTAGTTCCAGTTCCAACCGTCACCATAGAGCAGGAAGTGCACTCGCAGAGCAGTCGCTGCCCTGGATGGGGTTTGGAAGCCGAAGAGCTGGAGTTTGGGGGAGAGAAAGAAAGAAAGACTTCTGCTGCTTCTGCTTTTGGCTGCAGCAAGGAAAGCAGCAGAAGTCTTTCTTTCTCTCCCGCAAACTCTGGCTCTTCGGCTTCCAAACCCCCATCCAGGGCAGCGGCTGCTCTGTGAGTGTGCGTTCTGCTCTATGGTGACGGTCATTGGAGGCCTCCCCTTCCCCCCTGCTCCTCTCTGCTCCAATCTCCCCGCGGTCCCCCCACCTGAGTGGTGACTGACTGGAGCGCCCGCCAGCATGCCTGGGAAGCCCCTCCACTTTGGGAGTCACCAGATGGGATGGCGATTGAGCCGGAGTCCTCCTGGGGAGGGGAGCCTCGCAGGACCCTTGCCTGCACTCCCTTCTTCCCGTAGGCCCCCTTACTCTTCCCAGGCACCCGGCAGCGAGACACTGGATAGCCACGCTGAGGGCAGCCCCGACAGACGCAGCTCTGCCGGCCCAGCCACCACTAGTGTTCCCTGCCCGCAGCTAAGCTTGGCCTGCAGGGGGCCGGCTGGGGCCTCCGTAGGTGGCAGCAGCGAAGACAGCAAACGGCAACCAAACCCAAGCTGACAGCCAAACGTCTAGCCGGGCGCAGCAACAGAAGCAGCCGGCGACCAAACCTCTGGGACGGGATGGGGGGAGAGTGCATGTAAGACACAGCACCAGGAAAAGGAACCATTTGGCTGAACGCAAGAAATCTTTCTCCCCGTTCACTCCAAGAGGCTGCGCAGGCGCGATGAGTCTCACGAAGATTCATTTCTGGCGGAGTTTTGAAGAGAGAAAGATTTCTTGCATACAGCATGCAGCCGTTCCTTTCTCCTGGTGCTGTGTCTTACATGCACTCTTCCCCCCCCCCCCGCCGAGAGAGAGAGGAGTGCGTTTGGAAGAGACAAGGAAGCCCATGCCCAGCTGCTTCTGCCGGCTAGAAGTTTAGCTGTCAGCTCGGCTTCTTCAGGCAGCCCGCAAGAGTTTATTGCCCTTCCCGCTTCGCTCAAAAGCCGGAGGCGGGGGAGGATTGTAGCTCCGTCGCGTTCCTCAATGTTGTGTCCACTGATCCTCCCCCGCTTCCGGCTCTCTAGTGAAGCGGGAGGGGGAATAAACTCTCACGGGCTGCCTGAAGAAGACAAGCTGACAGCTAAACTAGCCGGCAGAAGCAGCCGGGCATACGCTTCCTTGTCTCTTCGAAATGCACTCCTCTCTCTCTCTCGGTGGGAGGGGGAAGACTGCATGTAAGACACAGCGACAGAGCCACTGATCTTCCCCTGCCTCCGGCCCACCCTACCCCGCCCCGCCCCGCCCCACTGCCACCCGAAATTGCACCCCACCACGAGACGTGCGTCCTACTTGGGACATGTAGCTTCGTCGCGTTCCTCAGCATTGTGTCCAGGGAAGGAAGCTCATTGTACCGGTAAAAGAAAACTTCTCGTGAGTTCAAGAAGTTTGATTGAACTCGCGAGTAGTTTTCTTTTACCGGTAGAATGGGCTTCCTTCCCTGGACACAACGCTGAGGAATGCGATGGAACTACAGGTAGCACGCGCGTCTCACGGCCCACCCCACCCCGCCCCACTGCCACCCCGAAATTGCATCCCACAGTGAGACGCCCGTCCTAGACACTCATCCAGAGCGGCCACTGCCCTTGCTGGCGTTTGGAAGCCGAAGAGCCGGAGTTTGCGAGAGAGAAGGAACAACTTCTGCTGCTTTCCTTGCATGCGGCCAAAAGCAGAAGCAGAAGTCTTTCTTTCTTTCTCTCCCCCAAACTTCAGCTCTTTGGAGAGGATTCCCTCGATTCTGGTCGCTCTTTACCTGGCGGCTTCTGCCTGTCCCAATTCTCCCCCTTGCCGCGAGAGAGAGACAGAGCTAGAGCAAGCGAGAGGCAGCTACGTGCACACCCTGCGGGACTGGCTCGGCTGCCTCTGGCAGCGTTTTGAAATGCGCTCCTACCTGCGCAGAGGCAGGGATCGATGCTCGCCTCCACTTCCTCACAGGCAGAAGCGCATTTCAAATTGCCGTAGGCAGAGCCCAGAGGAGCCGAGCTAGTCCCATGGGGTGTGTGTGCAGCCGCCTCTCGCTATCGCTCTCGCAGCCAGGATCCACTCTTTCTGCGGCGGGCACTCTTTTGGCCGTGGGAGAGAGAGAGAGAGATCAATGGAGACGCGGCTATGCGCACACCCTGCGGGACTGGCTCGGCTGCTCTGGGCTGCCTCTGGCAATGTTTTGAAACGCGCTCCTGCCTGCACGGAAACGGGGATTGATGCTCGCCTCCTCTTCCTCGCAGACAGAAGCGTGTTTTAAATTGCCGTAGGCAGAGCCCAGAGAAGCCGAGCTAGTCCCGCGGGGGGTGTGCGCACCTGCCTCTCACTTGCTCTCGCTATCGCTCTCCCAGCCAAAAGAGTGCCAGCCACAAAAAGAGCAGCTCCTGGCATGTTCCCCCATTTCCCCGGAAATAGTTGGGGGGGCCTTATTTTCCGGGGGGGGGGGCTTATTTCAACGCATGTCCTGAAAAGCCCTGTTGGCCTTATTATCGGGACATGTCTTATTATCGGGGAAACACGGTACTAACATGTATATAAAGAATGGGCTTCTACTAGTTGTGTGCATATTATTTATATTTAAATTACTTTGAGCTCAGAATGTGCCATTTCAGGCTTGGAATACTTCTAGCTATTTTGAGTTCAAAGCATTTTGAATTTAATTTACACACACCTCTTTTCTTTCTACTTACAGTGAACTGTAGTTCCTGAGAATATGGAACAATTTTTTAAAAAGATTTCACAATTTATTTCCAACAGCAAAGTGCATAAGAGTTTATAGCAACTTTCTGCTACCTAGTCTCATAAATATGAAATATGAACTAAAGCTTTTGCAAAACTATTTGTAAAAATATTTTATTGGCATCCTAAAAATATATTTTTCCTCAGGATCTTTTGAAGAATGATGTGCAAGCTACCACTGATAGTGATCTAGTGATATTATTCAACTATGAATATATATGATTAAAGGGCATACAGGAAGATTTTGAGAGTCTTGTATTTGTCTGTCCATTTTCTCTATTCAGTACTGTACGTAATAGGTAGTAATATACTTATTGGTTCTTTTTCACAACCTTTAAAATCAATACAACAACAGATATTGCTTCTTAGAAACTCTTGCCTATTAGCAGATATATTTACAAATGAAAATAGCTGGCCTATTTCACCTACAATCCATCTTAAAGATTTTAAAGCTGAACATTTTATCTAGAGATCAGGAAAATGGATTTTCAAATTTTAAAAAATCCTCACATCTCATTCCATTGGGTAAGATTTGGATTTGATTCATTATCCCATGACTGTAAGTTAGAGAGCTACGTTGGTGTAGTGGTTAAGACATCAGGCTGGAAATTGGAGACTCTTGAGTTCTAGTCCTGCCTTAAGCAGAAGGGGCGTTGGTCTTACCTGATAGGCTCCTTCTCGTTGGGTGGAGATAGCATCCAGGAATGGGTTGACCTTGTCTACTTAGCTGATTGGACTGAGTCTGCCAGAGCTGTTGAGGACACGCCTCTGTTGCTAACCCTTCCAGTTTTTGACGAAGACGAAATGACAGACTCAACGTGCCATGTCCGAAGTTTCTCTTCCTACAGACCCCGGACCAGACGGTCATCAGGGTGGGGCTGGATGCTATCTCCACCCAACGAGAAGGAGCGTATCAGGTAAGACCAACACCCCTTCTCCATAGTGGTGGAGATAGCATCCAGGAATGGGACATACCAAAGCTGGCTTGTCCTTACGGGCAGGCTGCAGTCTCCTGCTCTGTGTGTATACTCTGTGTGTATACTCTGAAGGACCCTCCTGCCGAAAGCCGCCTCTGCCGAGGTGAAGCTATCCAATTTATAGTGGGGGATGAAAGGGGACGGGGAAGACCAAGTCGCTGTGCGACAGACCTCCTCTATAGAGGCCTGTGTTGCCCATGCTGCTGTCGTAGCCGCACTCTAGGTGGAGTGAGCCGTGACTCATTTAGGCAGTGGAAGGGCCTGAAGTTCGTAGGACTTAGCAATACATGATCTAAGCCCGTGATGGCGAACCTATGGCACGTGTGCCACAGGTGGCACGCAGAGCCATATATGCCGGCACGCGAGCCATTGCCCTAGCTCAGCTGCAACACGCATGTGTACGCCAGCCAGCTGATTTTTGGCTCACGCGGAGGTTCTGGGAGGGCGTTTTCGGTTTCCAGAGGGCCTCTGGGGGGCAGGGGAGGGCATTTTCACCCTCCCCAGGCTCCAGGGAAGCCTTTGGAGCCTGGGGAGGGCAACAAACGGGCCTACCAGGCCCACCAGAAGTCGGGAAGCGGGGGAGTCATGCACGCATGTGCGAGGGGTGGGGCAGTGTGGGGGGTCATGCACGCATGCACAGGAGGGTGGGGTGCGTGGGGGGCATTGAATTATGGGTGTGGGCACACGTGTGCGCTCAATAGCACACATATGTGCGTTTTCGGCACCCGAGGGAAAAAAGGTTTGCCATCACTGATCTAAGCCATCGACCCATGGTCGAAGGGGTGACCCCTTCGTGGCAGGCTGGAACAAAACGAACAGGGATTCCGTTTTTCTTAGGGTGGAAGTCCATTTAACATAGATACGTAGGGCCCCCCCTTACGTCCAAGGTGTGCCACCTCCTCTCCAAGGGGTGGACTGCTTTGGGGCAAAAGTTAGGCAATATCAGTTCTTGCACCCTGCGGAACCAGGTGTTCACCTTGGGGACGAAGGAGGGGTCCAAACGCAAAATCACCCTATCCAGATGAAAAATGCACAGGTCCTTAATTACCGATAGAGCTGCCAGCTCAGACACCTTCCTGGCCGATGTAATGGCCACAAGGAATGCCACCTTACATGTCAGGAAGCATAGGCTGACTGATCTTAGTGGCTCAAATGGGGCCCCGGTGATGGTTTGCAAGGACATTCATGTCAAATTTGGGAGCGCGGTAGCTCCGCTATCACTCAAGGAGCGCAAAGCTCCAATGCCTCAGGCTGGAAACGCTGGGAGCGCGAAAGCTCCACTATTAATCAAGGAGCGCGGAGCTCCAATGTCTCTATTGCCAAGCTGGGAGCGCGAAAGCTCCTCTGTCCATAAATGAGCGCGAAGCTCCAATGCCTTAGGCTGGCAACGCTGGGAGCACGAAAGCTCCACTATGAGTTAGGGAGCGCAAAACTCCATTGTCTCTGTTGCCAAGTTGGGAGCGCAAAAGCTCCTCTGTCTGTTAATGAGCCCGAAGCTCTAATGCCTCAGGCTGGCAACGTTGGGAGTGCAAAAATTCTGCTATCAATGAAGGAGCGCGGAGCTCCAATGTGTCAGGCTGTCAAATATGGGAGCACGAGAGCTCCACTACTGAACAAGGAGCACTAAGCTCCAATGTCCACTCAGGAAGACGCTGAGCTTTTACAGGCACAAGACTAGCTGTGTGAGACCGAGTCCCTTACAGCTTGCCTGACAACTGCTGAATCCAGGTTGACAGTGGCCCAAGCTGAAGCTCTTGCCACTGAGATAGCCCCGGCAACTCTACTGGAGGTTCAGGAGTCAGCCAGTTTGAAGGAAACTCACAAATGAAGACTGCGGTGGAGAAAGTATCCAAAAATGTTCCTGTCAAAGACTGGAGTAATTGTAGGCACGTCCATCCTAGCTGAATGACTGAGTCAAAAAGCTGGAAGGGTTTTTGACTCAGCAACAGAGGCGTGTCCTCAACAACTCTGGCAGACTCAGTCCAATCAGCTAAGCAGACGAGGTCAACCCATTCTTGGATGCTATCTCCACCACTATGGAGAAAGCCAGCTGGGAAACATTGGGCCTGTCACTCTCAGTCCTAAGATAGATGCAATGGTAAACCACTTCTGAAACATTATCAAGAAAAGTACAGGGATTTGTCCAGGTAATCGATAGGAGTCAACACTGAAATCAAAGGCAAATGCGCACAAGGTCGGAGAGGGTAGCAGGGTAATAATTTCATTTTTCCTTAAATAAATATACAATTTGTATAAATATACAAATTTATATTTGTACTTCGTCATATAAATGTATAAAAAAACAACAGAATTGATCAGAAATCACCAGGACCAGCATTTCACCGAAAAAAGTAGCAACATGAACTGTATGGTTATATTATTTGCGCTGGCTATATTGCCTTTAAAGAGAGAATAAACTATATCCGTGATGGCAAACCTGTGGCACGCAGAGCCCTCTCTGTGGGCTTGCAAGCCGTCGCCCCACCTCAGCTCCACCACGCATGTGCATGCGCTTCCTGCCTGCCAGCTGGTTTTCGGGTCTCTGCCACGCATGCACGGGGGGTGGGGCGCATGCGGGAGATGCGTGCATATATGTGTGGGGTGGGGGAGTGCAGAGGGTCACGTGTATGTGCAGGGGTCACATGCACATGTGCGGGGGGATGCGGGGGTTGCACACGCATGCACGAGGGTGGGGCACACACAGGGGGTCATGCATGCATGCAGGGGGCAGGGGGCATGCAGGGGTCACACACATATGCGCAGGGACGCAGGGGGTCACACGCACACTGCATTATGGGTGCACACACTGTTAGATAAGAATTACTGTCATCAGAGGCGAAATAGATCTTTTCCCTGGAACTCTGACATTATAAAAAGGAAACCGCAGTTTAAAATACTAGAGTAGAAAATATTTATTTCGGTACAAAATAATGAATCACATCTTGGCTATGAAACAGGTCTTGCTCCTTACGGAAGCTGAAAAAGAAGGGAGGAACAAAGGAAAGGAATGTACACATGCGTACTAGGAACATATTAATCACGTGCTCAGGAATAAACCATTATATTTGATAGGGATGCATCTCCCTTGCATATACATGTAACAGGTAATATAAAATCACTGCCTGACACACACACGGCGACGAAAAGGTTAGCCATCACTGAACTATATTATTAATCTTTTTATTCTTGTAACAGGCCTCTTAATATTCAACTCTTTTCTAAACTCACTTTCAAACTCTTTTGTTTCCTAACTGCCGTTATTTCCAGACAGCGGGAAACATCTAGAAACATCTATTATTGAACTATGGTATTAAAGCCTCACGGGGATTCAGAAGAATTAATATTCTTGCTTTCGTGCTTGCTCCTATAACAAATCATTCCCCAGAGCAACCAAAGCAATTCAGAAGCAAAGGTGAAATCCTGGCTGAAATGGTTTTGAAACAGAGTCTGTGCTAGAATATACATTTTTAAAAAGGAAAGTACTGTATAACAAATTCTCTTTTCCCAAACCCAAATATATTAATAATGGTGTATTATTCCATACACAGTAGAAATACTTTCACTTCTTCTATTTAGAGTTTGACTGTAGTGAGTTTTGGCCTGCTCAGCACAAAAAATGAAGTCAAATACTTAAACATTCCAATTGTCATGCCAATAACTATGGAGAACATGCCTCAGTTTAAAGACCTCATTTTCCTGGCTGCAATGAAGGAAAAATGTTGGCTTGGAACTAGATTAGCAGACCTTGTTTCAAAAGAACATGCACACAACTCTTAGAACTCTTTTACAAGTTGAACAATTTGCATGAACTCAGAAATCTGGCTCCATTTCACAGGAAGAAACCTGGCAGATGAAAACGTCACTTGCTTAAGGCTTCCATTCTGTGCCTTCTTACTTACAGGTATTACTAATTCTTCTTAAACCTATTTCATTGTCTGTAACCCACTCAGGCCAAAGCCAACAGGTGTACATGGACACAATCATTGCTAAGCCAGTTGATTGGGAGTATGTGAGGTACGCAGAGATAAATTCTACTTTCCTAAAGTTGTACATTCCAAAAACTAACCTAAATATTTACAGGTTGTCATATACAATACAATGACAATCGGTAATGGATGCAATATAGAGATCTACTTAGTTATTTACATGCACTGCAGTTGCCTGTAAAGATTCCACACCTCTTCTAAATATTTTAAGAAGTTTCTAGGAAATAGAAATGTTTTTCCCAATCTAGGAGAGAATACCAACTGAGTTCTTCCCTTGGCAGAATTTTGTAGGCTGTGGAAACATTCAGATTCCCTACCCTGATCCAACCACTCCCTTAGATGATTGTTCAAAAACTGCAGTTGGTCCAAGAGTATTATCTAAATGAGCCAGCAACTGGTTCCAATGATAATTTGTCATGTTAGTCCTTGCAACTTGAAAGAGGGATAGGAATTGGGCTATAATCGGCGGAATAAAAAAAATGACACCCTTATTTTTAGTGTGCTATCTCGCTTCTCAAACATCTATTGGGATATAAAGGCAGATTTACAAATGCTGCAACAATGTAAATTCCAAGGGAAAATATGAGGAAACTCCTACCATGAGCTTTTTCGGATTGGAAGGTGTGGGCAGCAAGACTTGTATTGCAGTAAACATCAGCAACAGCAGTAGCAACACTTCCACTTCATTTTTTGAAAATATTTTTTTTTAAAAAATAAAGTCCAAAAATATCACCCAGAAAAATCTGAAAGAAATTCTCAAGCATACTGACAATAAGTTAAAAGGCCAGGGAGATTATATGCTAATACTAAGGTTTATTCATTATGATAATGCTAATGATTTTGCTGCTGTTTTTTCTTCGTTTTCCACACAAAGTAGCTTGGCTGGCACCACACTTCAATGCCATCTCTGCTTAGTACCAAATGTGACTGAAAACAGGGAAATGAATTAATGTCTGCTTGCCAGGAGTGGAGGCGGATCCTCTTTTTTTGGCTGAGCTGATGGTCTCAACAATACTCGCTCTTAGCAATATGGTAACCAAACTTAAATCTCTTAGCAAAGGGCAAACTCCAAAATAATATTGCAAATTCATTCCTAGAATGTAAATATGAGGAAAATTCTCACCTCAACCAAGAGAGAGATAAGGACAGATCCAAAATCAGCCTGTGGGCATTGACCATGAAACACCATGATTTGTGGATTTAATTCACAGGAGAATGAATATGCCAATCAGATTTGATCTGAAGCACACGGTCAAAACATAAGATCAATATAAGGAACAGGTTTAATATATGAAGCTTTAAAAAAAAGAAAACTTTAGTAGCTATAAGAGAGCCAATTTGGCCCTAGTAGTTAAGGTACCAGGCTAGAAAGCAAGAGGCCATGAGTTCAGGTTTTACTTTAGCCATGACAGCTAGCTGGGTAATCTTGGGCCAGTCACTCCCTCTCAGCCCAACTCATCTCACAGGGGTTGTGGGGAAAATAGGAAGAGATAAGTATGTTGGATATTTTGGGCAACTTGAGTTATTTGTAAGCTAATAAAGGTGGCATATAAGCAAACAAACAAATAAATATAAGACTTGAGTCACTATGCAGCCCCCACCCCTACCTCAAATTCTGAAAATTTCAAAGAGGAAAAAGCCCAAGTGGTTTTCTATCATGGTAGGTAAGACAGAAGATGAAGAGCAACAAGAAGGACATAATATAACAACTGAATGCAGACATTCATCCTCAATTAAGGAGGGACAAGGAAGGACAAGGAAAAGTTTCTTAATAAAGATGTAGAAAACAAAAAGAAAAATGAAATACTTTCAAGAAGATCAAAGAAATCACAGGCAAGTATACAACTAAGGTTTTTTTTGGATATTCCTGGATTTAATGCAGGCAAATATAGTGAAAGGTGATGAAAAGACTGTACAGAACCACTTTGCAAAAAGTAATAAGGCAGCTGCCAAATAGAGGAAAGGATGAGGCACAGGAGAAACACGATTGGACTGCAGGAGAAGAGGCAGTTAAAGTGCTACTAGCAATTTATCAATAAACAGGGAACAAAACTTTATGGCCAAGAGATTATTAGAGACAGAATTCTGGACCTAGAACAAAGAAAGGATATGCCAGAGAAGGTGCGGATTGCTGAACCACTGGACTAATTATTGAGGAAAACAAAAGTCAAACATATAGAGACAGAAATGCAGATTAGATTGTACCATCAAATGGATAACGGAGAGAAGAAGGTAATTTAAAAAGGGAGTTTGCTTTTAGTGACTACAGCAAGGCCTTTGATGGTTTAGGTTTATGTATTAATCAGCTTCCCATCTCACAGAAAGCAACTCTGGCTGACATATAATTGAATAAAATATACAATGGCAACCATTATAGAAATATAAAAGGGATTATTGAAAATTAAAATATTATTTAAAAATATGCAAACCTAACAAGAGAATTAATGTATCAACCACAGTGGATCTAAGACCATCTAAGAAAGTCTTTGGTTTCCTGGGACTCCAGGCTTGGTGATATAATAGCAAAATCCCAGAATAGCAATAGCGATAGCATTTAGCCTTATATACCACCCCCATAATGCTTTACAGCACTCTCTAGTGTGGTTTACGTCAGCATATTGCCCCCAACAATCTGGGTCCTCATTTTACCAACCTCAGAAGGATAGAAGGCTGAGTCAACCTTGAGCCCGTCAGAATCAAACTCCAGGCTGTGGACAGAGTTTGCCTGAAATACTGCACTTTAACCACTACATCACTAGGACTCCTTAAATAGTAACAGGATGGGATTAACCTGGCTTCAAAGAGGTCGGGAGAGAATGTTCTATAAGCCAAACACCACAACAAAGACGACCCACCAAATGTAATTCCCTAGCAGACAGTACCAGCAACATGCCTTTTCTGACAGTATACATCAATACCATACTGCAGACCATAACTTTGTGGGAAAAAATGTATTTGCCTTGCTCTAGATTTTCTGTTATCCCCACCCCCACCCCATCCATATCTTTCCTATTGAATGTTCTCAGAGCTTCACATGGATTGTCCAAATGAACAAACAGTCCAAATCAAAGTTTGGGGCTAGATTCATTTATTTCACAAAAAGGTATCTAGCATGTAATATGTCAGTGCAGAAAAATTAATTGAACCTTTTCAACTGACTAAACAGTTGCACCATTTTCAGCTGCACTAAGAGTTATCAAATGCTTCTGGTAACTGGTGATCAGTTTCAATAATTCCTGTAATTGATCTTATTTGCATATTAAAGCTAATGGATATTGCATTATAAGAAATATATAAAAGCTAATGGCTGCACCAGAATCTTTACAATGAACAAGAATTTAACCATGCAAATTAAATTTAGAAAAATAGAGTGGTTCAGAAATTGAAAAGAGTGAATTAAGGATGTATATGTCTCTATATCTGTTTTAACCTTGCTAATTAGCAATAGCACTCAGATTTATATACCACTTCATAGTACTTTACAGCCCTCTCTAAGCAGATTACAGAGTCACCTTATTGGCCCCAACAATCTGGGTCCTCATTTTACCAACCTCGGAAGGATGGAAGGCTGAGTCAACCTTGAGCTGGTCAGGATCGAACGCAGAATTAGCCTACAACACTGCATTCTAATCAAGATTGAATAGATGACCGCTGGAATCAAAACTGGAGAACAAAAACACTATTTGTGATACCCAGATCACATCATTTTGTTATATGAAAGTTTATTTGAAAAAATAGGAAAAATTCATTATCAAAATAAAACTGGAAAGTGAAAAAAATCTGGGTTAACATTAAATATTAAGAACTAAAAGCTAATTCCGCTAATGTGGTTAATTCTGGTGAGGAAATGTTACAAAGGGTAAAGATACTTCTGCAATAAGAGTATAGTTAAACCAATAGTTTTTCCCAATAATAAAGTAGGGTTATGAATGCTGGACATTAAAAACAAGAAAAAGAAGGTAAGTGCTTTTGAATTATTAAATAGAAATACTATAGTTATTAAGAGTTTCATGAACTATAGGAAGACCTAGTCAAAATCAGATCTGGATTTCTTAAAGACAATGTCACCAATCAGAAACTCAAATATTTGGGGCATGTGATATCTGTGGATGGGGAACTAGAAAAACTCTGCTTGACTTAGAAGAGGGAAACAAAAAGGATAAGGTATATAAATTGATTTTAAAAAATCACTAAAATGTCCCTGGAAGAACTAGAATATATTACCAAAAAAATGTTGAGAGCAGTATTTCTTAATACATGACATGAATGGGACCTAATATACTATTTAATCTTAAACATATTAGTGTTACATTTTATAGTATGTATCCTGTTTTTTTTCAGTAAATGGCACATACTTCTTAATTGGTGGGATATAGGCCACAGCATGTTGGCTGGCAAGGCAGTCTCTAAATTAGAGATCCAAACTTGCCCAGAACAGTACAAGCATGATTTGGGGGAAAATTGAGCTTTCACTGTGCTTTTGACTTATTGGGCAATGGCATGACTGCATGAAGCCTAAATACAAATAAGGTTGACAACTTTGCCAACTCCTTTCTTTGTGTCAAGCCATAGCAGCTCTTTCCAACAAAAAGGCTAGACTCTCACAAAATTCTACTTAACTAGATTTACTGGGCTAAATCTAAAAGGGGGCTTAGGTGACAGAGTCTTGGGAGCTGGATATATGTATCTCAACAGTTCATTTCTAATAAGTTAAAATATAGATTGCTTGATTCTCTTGTAGGCCGGGTCTTGAAACAGTAAGGACGTTGATTGTCACAAATGTGCTTTTTTCAAGAGGCAAATAGACTTTCTTGTTTTTCTTTGAAGATGTTTTGCTTCTCATGCAAGAAGCTTCTTCAGCTTTGACTGGATGGTGGGGAATGGAAGGATTGGAATCCTAACCCTAACCCTAACCCCTACCCTAACCCAAGCCTTCCATTCCACCACAATCCAGTCAGAGCTGAAGAAGCTTCTTAGATGAGAAGCGAAACGTCTTCAAAGAAAAATAATAAAGTCCAGTTGGGTCTTGAAAAAGCATCTTTGGGACAACCATGACCTGGATGACTGAGAATCTCCATAGACATTTGGGGAGGTTGGTGTTTGTTTCCTTGATACAGAAGAAGTATATAGAAGTTTTGACTTGTAATATTTTGCCAACCATAATCCTCTTTCCCAGGTTCTGAGAAGTCTATTGCATTTCTCAAACGAAGATGGTTTTAGTGCTACATGGAAATCTCTGATGGACAGTAGAGATAAATATCTATGGTTCATCTGGAGGTACCCATGTATATCGAAGACTGCAACTTGGAATGTAGAAAGAATAAAGAAATGATTTAACAAATGAATGAATAAAAAAATACTGTGTACCTTTGACAATAAAAAGAATAACAGATTTGAAAGAAAGTGGGCTAATCTTATGGGGTCTAATGAATATATGTAGTAAATATGATAAAGAATTAACAAAGAGAAAATTAAAAAAACATTTTATTCTCAAAGCAAAGGGGGAAAATTCTCATTAAGAAGAACTATTCCTACTTCTTTAAAGTCCTCTATTTCCCTTATTTCAAATAAAAATAGCTGCTCTTACCTCTGCATAATGAAATTGTTCAACTTTTAAAAAACAGAGTAATATAGATACAATAAAGACTTAGTTGGAGCTTAAATCCTGGCAAATACAGGAATACATCCAGGTACAGATTCTTGGCAACAACATAGAAATGGCTTTCCATTCTGCCTTTGGGATTTTTTTCTACTTCTTAGTCTAGTCTAGCCCAAAGATTTCCAGGTAGTCTCCCAACCAGAGGTGAAATGCTACTGGTTCAGACCGGTTCGCCTGAACCGGTAGTAAAAAATGCTACTGATTCGGGCGAACGGGTATATCTGACAATCAGCTGTGCGACGATCAGCTGTGCCGCGCGATCTAGATTAGCTGGAAAGCAGGATTTCCTGCTTTCTAGCTAATCTAAATCGTGCGGCACAGCTGATCCCCCTCTCGCTGTTCTACTTACATTTGCAGACTCTGATGGCTTCAAAATGCTCCTTTTTAAGCGCTGCACGGTAGCGCCTGCGGTGCGCATGCGTGTGCAGCGCGCATGAGTGTGCAAAGCAAACCAGTAGTAGACTTCAGAGGATTTCACCCCTGCTCCCAACCAAGTACGGTACTAATCAGAACCAACCCTTTTTAACTTTCTTAAGATCTAGTCAGACCAGTTAGTTACCTGCTGCTACCAGTGTTGTAAGTGTAATTAGGGTGCACATTTTCCAAGAGGCAACTATCAACTGCCAAAAGGTTTGAACAGTAATAGTTCTTCAAAGGAATTTGAACTGCCTGTTTTCATCAAGTCACTGACCTAGAGTGGCGGAGAGAGGAAACAGGTGCTCTTGATCAACTCAGCAAGAAGACCAGCAGTATTTAGTGCCATTAAAAATAAACTGTTCTGCTCTAGCTGGGTGGTATACCAGCTTGAAATTGGTAAATGTTCCATACAAAGATATTTTTCACAGAAATATTTCTCCTATTCATTAAATTTCTTGCAGATCAAGAATCCAAGACAAGGTTTCTAAAGTTTAGTTTTCTGACCCTATTCCCATAAATAATAAATTCAATACATTCAAATAATAGTTTGTTTTACATCTGGTTGTGAAAAAGGAATTTAAATGTGGAAAAAAAGGGCTCAATAGCATAGTCGGCGACACACATATGACCACTTGTAACCAATTGTAAACCTTACATAAGGTAACAGAGTTATCAAGGACCAAACTACATGCCCAATTCTAACATATAATTCTTGATATGGTTTATATACAGTAAAACTAAGATAAATGAGGTAATTTAGTCTGGACTTAAGCATGAATAAGTCTGGATCCCAAAAAATATAATTTTCTGCATCAGCAATCACTAAAGGCAGTAGAAAGTTTTGTTTTCATGCCTGTATCTCTTTCTGACACAGAAGAGAAAGAAGCTTGGAGATATTTTGGGACAAAAAACTGTCAACTGAGCGATAGGAAAAGGAAATTCCCCAGCTGACTGCACACCTTGTCCGTTCCTGACTATAGTTTCCAGATCTTTTTTTATTACTAAAAAAAAGAGTAGGGAGAAATTGGTATATAGGATATCCTTGAGTAAAAAGAGTACAGTACAAATGTAATACAGTAAATATTGAACATCTAATAAAGGACTTTACTTTTTTCTATTAAATTCTCATTTCAATTGATGCTTCTGACACCCACAGGTTATTTATCTGTTGAATGTGTATGCTTACAAATCCAAACAGACTTATAAAGGCTTAAAATTAAAGTAAACATAACAGCAGCATTCATAAGAGGCACACAATTTACAATAAATATTAAAATAGAAACTGCTATAATGAAAATTATAAAGATTTTAATTTACATATTACAATATAAGCAGCGAAACAATCCATCAATGAATAATAATAATAAATGTTTCCTATTCAAAAATTCAATATCTCCATCAATATGATCATCAACCCTCAAAGGCCCTGCAGAACAATTCTATTTTTATGGCTTCTGAGAAGGTCTGTATTGTGGGGGAAAGTTTAATATCTAACAAAAAAACTATTTTGCAAAGGTAGTGCCATAGCAGAAAATTATCACATCATTTCATCCCCTTACGAAAATGCAGGGCAACCAGGAGCCTCTCCATACTTGTTCGTAATAGACAGATCAATTAATGAAGAAGATGGATATGGAAAACTGGGTTCCAAACCACAGACGGCTTTCTATGTCTAAACAACCGCTCTGAATTGTATTTAGAAACCTTTTGATAGCCAGTAGACCACACATATGATAGACCGCTATTAATACTTACCAGCAAACAGGCCACAGCATTATGGAACAACTGAACCTTCTGAATGTCTTCGAAGGCAACACCATGTAAAACACATTTTAATAGTTCAGGAATTTGATAGTAAGAGTTTGAGTTATTATGGTGAGGTTCTTTCATTCCATAAAAAGATACAACTGGGGCAATGATCAGGATTGAGCAACAACATACCTCTCCTTCCGCTGGCTATAGATCCTATTTCTCTTTTCAGCAGGAACCTTAATTCCAGGAACCTTGAGTCCAATCTTCTAATGAACCTGCTCTGTGAGGGTTAATGCCTTCCCCTCAGGATATAATACTGGAGCTGAGTTTCTAGATAACAAACAATGACTTCCTCCTTCTGGGGTCAGTTTCTGCTTGCTTTGTCCCATCCAAATCCTGATGGCCTTCAGACACTGGAACAATATGTGGATGATGCCTAACTTTACCAGAGTGGCAATGTAAAGCTAGATATGATCAGTATACAGCAGGGGTGTCAAACTTGATTTCATTGAGGGCCGCATCAGGGTTGTGTTTCATCTTGGGGGGCTGGGGTGGGCATGGCCAGGGTGGGTGTGGCCAGCTTGACATCACTCGTGTCTGGGGGGCCTTGTGGTGGCCCGAGTGCTCTGCCAGTGAAAACGGGATTCTGAGCTCTGTTTCGGCTGTGACGGCCTCCTGCAACACTCTGCCAGTGAAAACGGAGTTGGGAGTGCCACCTGCGGCCCTCGCAAGCTCCATTTTCGGCTGCAACGGCCCCCTGCAACACTCTGCCAGCAAAAACGGAGCTTGGGAGTGCTGTCTGCAGCCCTCGCGAGCTCCGTTTTCAGCTGCGGTGGCCTCCTGCAACCCTCTGCCAACGACAACAGAGCTCGGGAGGGCCGCACGCAGCATTCCCAAGCTCTGTTTTTGTTGGCGGAGACACTGCGGGCCGGTCCATTGCTGTTTCCAGGGCAGCCCCATGGGCCAGATTTAAGCACCCTGCATGCCAGATCCGGCCCCCAGGCCTTGAGCTTGACAGCCCTGGTATACAGGTAGTCCTCAATTTACAATAGTTCATTTAGTGACAGTTCAAAGTTACAACAGTACTGAAAAAAGTGATGTATCACCATTGTTCACACTTATGACCTTTGTAGCAGCCCCATGACCAAGTTATAAAATTTAGATGTTTGACAACTGGTTCATACTTATGACCATTGCTTTGTCCCAAGGACATGTGATTACCTTTTGCAACTTTTTGACAAGCAAAATCAATAGGGAAACCAGATTCACTTAACAACCGTGTTATTAACTCATCAACTAAAGTGATTCACTTAACAACTGTGGCAAGAAAGGTCATAAAATGGGGCAAAACTCACTTAACAAATGTTTCACTTAACAACAGAAATTTTGGGCTCAATTGTGGTCGTAAGTTGAGGACTACCTGTGTTGATAGTGCCTCATCTTGAACCGATGCACGATCTCAACAATTTCATATAGATGTTAAATAACATGGGAGAGGACTGAAATCTATGCATCCCACAAATAAGTGATCACTGGGCCACCCTCTCTACCCCCTAATCAATTAATGAAAGCATCCCCTAATAAAAGAAAGGAACCACTGTAACACAGTGCCTCCATTTCCACTCTTTGCAATTAATCAAAAAAGATATTTTGATCAATTTCACTGAATGCAGCCGGAAGATCAAAAAGAACTAGGAAAGGGCTGTTACACTCATTCAAGCCCTAAACAGAAGTAATCCACTAGTGCAGGGGTAGGCAAAGTTGGCTCTTCTATGACTCGTGGACTTCAACTCCCAGAATTCCTGAGCTAGCATGATTGGCTCAGAAATTCTGGGAGTTGAAGTCCACGAGTCATAGAAGAGCCAACTTTGCCTACCCCTGCACTAGTGCAATCTTGACCAAGTCTGAATCCCGAAAACCCACTTTTTATAAAGCTGTCTTCATTTTAACCTCTTAACGGCTTTCCACAAGAATGGAAAGTTAGATATTAGGAGATAGTTGTCATAACTGAACAGATCTAAGGAGAAACTTGTAAAGGGGTGCACACTGCAACTTTCTTCAAACTGAAGGCATCAACCCTTCTCACAATGATACATTATCCAACCAATGACATTCCAGGTAAAGTCATTAGCTTCTCAACATGAAAATGAACTTAGGGCGATGATGTTATGTCTTCCAAGACAAATATGAGATCATGCATGACCACTGGATAAGCCAAGACTGTGATCACTTTGGATTGTTTTGATACAGAAGAGAATCATGAGGTATCGTCAAAGACTAAAAATTATATCATAAGACAAGATATATTCATAAATAGTAGTAAAGGATCCGTTATTTATATATTGCACCACCCCAATTTCCTGTGACAAATATATTTTGGTAGTAATATATTTCATGTAATTATGTAAGTGTTAGAATCAGGTTGATGTCAAAACTAACACCTTGTATAAAAGTTAAACAAGCATGCTTGGTTTACTTAATATAGCAATTGTGTAAGCCTAACATTAAATTCTGTCTCAGTAGCAGATAAAACTTGAGCAGTTACTTTGTTTTTGTCATGTGTGATTGTCAGAACATATACTAAATTCAATATTTGACTGGCCGGGATTGATTATTTAATTAATGATCTAATTATATTATTGTGGCTCAAGACCACAATACCAAATTCTAGGAATAAATATTTCTCCTTTTGCAGCAATTCAGACTTAGTGGCTTTTTACCTATCTGATTAGCATAATTTGAACAACATACTCTTAAATACATAGCCATGAATAGAATAGTTCTGATTATAAGGAGTATCTTACAGAACAATAATAGTAAGCAAAATAAGCAGTTATTCTGAAAGAGAAAGAAGCCAGCCCAAGTTCACAGGTCCCTAAAAGTCCTATTTCCTATCCATTTTATAAACTATCTGACAAAGTACAAATAACTTACAAGGTAAAAAGTTAGGTAAAAACCTTCATATGCTGGATTTCAACTCCCCAAATCATCAGTATAAAGTGAGAATTCTGGAAATTCAATAAATGTATATCAGGGTAGGGAAGGCTACTACTGATATTCATTCAGATATCAGTCTCATTGAGCTGAATAGCCTCTCTCTTAAGCATACAGTTCTCGATCACATGGCGTTTTTAGAAAGATGCAGTTTCACAACAAAATACTTATAAATTCAAATTAAACGTTAAATTCTTCCTTACATTTAAGTAGAAATCATATTCTTTCTCCTAAAATTCTGAATCTGTCCAATGAAGCACATTATTTCTATTCACGGGAAGGCGATAATATTTTACATAAGATGTGAAAGAAATAAAAACTGATGAATTCACAGTAATATCAACAGGTGCATAAAATATCATTTAGGCTTTTTGATTTCCCCCTCTGTTATTATTCACACCCAAACCCACCTCAAAAATATCCCAAGATAGGCTACTTTCCTTCTTTCTCCAACTTTTCAGGCTTGCCAATGCTGTACACAGAAGTATTGACCGAAACTGTTGTACAACTCCAGCATTTTCTGTGCTCAACATCTGAGTCCCAAGCTTACTATAGGATTGACAGGATACTGAACCACATCAAATAATAACTAGGAACAACCACACCCTTCTTATAGCTCGCCGCAACAAAACAAACATCAGTACCCTATCCCATTTCCCGCCAAACAGGTTCACAAGTAACGTTGCTTCATGTAATCATTATCAGCAACAGCAACACCATCAATCTTTATGGAACGTTAATATAACATTTTTTTTAAAAAAAATCCCACACTATAAAACAAATTATCTTCCATGTGAAATGGGGAACCTTATATTGAAGCCAATCAATTGAATTCATTCACTTTAAATACTAAAGAAGTGAGAAGAATAAACAGGTATTCTCCATTTCACAACACATTTGCTGGAAACTTACTGATTGTACCAAATCAGAGGGATATGGCCCTGAGGACAAAGTGACAAACCTTATAATAGCCCTTCCTAAGGAACACCCTGCCTTAGGGGATTGGCCCAGCACTCTTCTAATTGGTGTTTCAAAGTTGGTAAAGACTATATTATTTAATCTGGTGCTTGGTGGTTGACTTTAGAGCATTTAAAAAGATTTATAGCAATTTTACAGCTCTTGCTTCGGTGGCATATAATTATTGTGCTGGAGTTCACTGCCTTTGATGTGGTGGTGCCTGTTTTTAATTTTGTAAAATCCCTGGGGACGTATGAGCTGGGTGGTATATACATTTTTGTAAATAAATAAATACACATATTGTTAAGGATTTCTCAAGCTGGTATAGTCACAGATACAGCTGTCCTCGACATGACTATAATTAAGTTCAGAATTATGATAATTGTTGCAATTGTTAAGCCGGTCACTATGTGATCTCACCTGATTTTATGACTTTTGGGTGGTCATTAAGTGAACACCATGTTCATTAAGTGAATCCATTTTATCCAATGGGCGTTTTTGCTGGAAATCAAAAGTAAATGCAGGAAATCAGCGAAACCGATAAAACATCACAATCACGAGACTGCGGGACACTGCAAATGGCCATAAAGGTGAGCCAGTTGACAAGTACCCCAAATGTGACCAGGTGACTGCAGGGTATGCATGTGTGCAGCAATCGTAAGTTTGAAATTGGGTCATAAGTAGCTTTTGGGGAATCCATCAAAACTTTGAAGAGTTGTATAAAGACTTGGTTTTTTGCCCCACTAAATATTGTGTTACTATGCAAAAGTGTTTGCAATTACCCTGCTTCTTACTGTCAATCTTAAGCTAACTTCTTCTATTTACTATAATTTTTACAAAACTTCCACCTTATTTAATTTATGAATTTGTATCTCTACTTTCTACCTTTTATTATCCCTATAGCCCTTAGCTCTTATTGGGGCTATTTTCTAGCTCTTCTGGATGTTACTTATTTCCATATTTCAGACATTACTCAATTTACAAATTTTCATGTTGCGAATCTTTGCCAATACAAACAGATCTGTCTGCAGCTCCAACCTAGAAGGTGAGAGAAGGAAGGAAGAAGGCAGGAAAGGGTTATTTACAACATGCTGCATATGTTCACTTGGCAGCACCATCACACACACATCTCTTTAGAAGGATGGCTGCACCCCACACTCAATGGTGTGGGGCTGCTAGAACACTCAAAAGAGGATCCAAGCACTCTGGGAGGGCAGAGGGTCACCAAGGTGGGGAATACACTCCGCCTGAATGCCAACTCGGGATGGCTAGTCAGCAGTGTCTCTAATCAATCAGGGGAAAAAAAAGTCAAGTCGCCCAGGACCATCCAGAATGGTCCACACCCATCTCTCCTCTGGAGAGCTCCCAGCGGGATAATGGGGTGGCATGAGAATGGCCATCAGGACCTGGATCAAGTATTTTCTTTCTTTTTAATTTTACCTCTCCATTCTTGACTCAGAATCCTAAATATTAACCAGTCCTATGGTGTTTTCTCCTTTGACTCCTTGTCGAAGTTAATATTTCAATACCTTTTTGGGAGATCTAATGTTGATATATATTTGGCTCCATTTATTTGATCTACCAACTCATCTCTCTCTGAGTAGCTATCAAAATTTTGCTATTTTATTTACCTACTTCCTAACAGTTAAAACATCTTATCTCACCATTAGGTTTAGAAACCAATACAATGGAAGAACACAGTTCCCTGTAGATAGCTCTATAATTCCCACGTTCAACATTTTATCTCTCTCCCCTTTCACATTTGCTCTCATATTTTTGCCATTCTACGTAATACTTATTATTGCTGAGATCTTCTTGGAATTTCTGGTGTTCAATAAAATTAGAACCGTAGCGCAGTACTAACTTTTGATTTTGATTTTTGGGTAAATACTTCTTGAAAGATCTGAGTTTATTCTTCCATATACACATACTGTACTTGTTATGGAAAAATAAATACAATTTTAGAGCAAGCATACTATATGTAATTAAGAACGTTACCGGAAAGCAGAAGTTGAGTCAATCTCTTCACTGTTCCCACATTCCCTGGAGGATTTGTTCTTTGTTTTTGGACTGCTACTTAAGAGAGTTACTCTAATAAGACCTCTACCAGGGATCATCTATGTTGGGATTTTTCAAACTTTGTTCTTTGGGTTCCTAAAATTCTACAAAGGATCAAGTGGGATCTTCAAGAGACTAACGACATTCATGCTGGTATGAGCAGCACTCCAAAGTCAGGGCTTTGCTGATGGTTTTGCACTCAGCTTCAGAGAACCTGGGATAATTTTGGGATTTTCAATAATCAACATGGAAGGACATTTTAGTCACTTGCTAAATAATTTCCTACCATCACCCGATACAGCAACTTTGATACCTGCTTAGTCCCCTGACATTAGGTTGTACTCAGTCGGCATGCTGTGTCTACAAAAGCTTGTTCTATTTGTGGGCAGTTTCAAGCTTCACCTGATGCTGCATCAGTTCAGTTGCAACATCCTGTTCAGAAACACACAAAACCACAGATGTTAGTAGACAGAAAGCAAAGAGTCAAGCAAAATGCATATTAGGGAACATTTCTTGATAGACTCCAGTGTTTCGAATGAGGACACAATTATTGGAGGATTGGAAAAACTGCTTACTAAATAAAACAAAGGGCAACTTCAAACATATGAACACCTGCACAAATGTATGCATACAAAATTCAGCAGCAAATTTCTATCTATACACTACCCATTATATATTCAAAATTGTGTGTGTGTGTCCTATAGGAGAGAAATATATTCAAAATATGTATGCCTATGTGAGTTTTACACTAATAAAGCACAGATCTCACATTCTGTATGTAATACTGCATTTCCCTGAAAATAAGACAGGGTCTTGTTTTCTTTTGACCCCCAAAATATGGTCTTGGCCTTATTATCGGGGGGGCTTATTATTTTGAGGGTGCAGTAGGCGGTGAGTGTGGGACTGGATGTCCCATCGCTGCCGCCTCCCCTCCCTGTTCTTGGCGCCGGCCGAGCGGCTGGCCCGCCACCACCGCCCGTGGAGCAGGACTCTGCAAGGCTTATTGTGCCGTTGCATGCACGAACTCCAGGATTGCAGTGAGCTTCATCATACCAGCACAGCTGGCGTCCTGCCGCTCATGGCTGTGCCGGTATGTCAAACCTCGCAGTAGTGCTGCCGTTCGTGCATGCAACAGCACAAGAAGCCTTGCAGAGTCCTGCTCCACGAGGCAACTGCGGTGGCGTGACGCGTCTCACAGAGATTCATTTCTGGCAGGTGGGACGTGTTGGGCCATAAGACGTGTGTTCTACCTGGGACTTGCAGCTCCATCACGTTCCTTGGCGTTCCTCGGCAAGACACCGGGCAGCCATGCCGAGGGCAGCCCCGACAGACGCAGCTCAGCCGGTCCGGCCATGGCCAGTACTCCCTGCCCGCAGCTGAGCTTGGCTTGCAGGAGGCCGGCCGGGGCCTCCGTAGGCAGCGGCGGTGAGGGCAGCAGCAACTCAAGTTCAGGCACAATTTGGGGGTGGCAGGTGGGGATGGGGCGCGGCAGGCTGTGAGACGTGCATCTTACTCAACTCTGGCAGCTCCAGTGCATCTCTCTCCCGGCCGGTCTGTGCAGGGAAAATCGTGAAAACGATGGAAAGAAGCACCATGTGAGCGAGTGCAACAGGAGGGGGTCATCTCTTCCTTGTCCCACCCTCCTTTTGGCTAAAGAAGAGCAGGAAGAGAAGCACCCCTTTGGTCACTGATGGCATGGGGAGATTGGCAGCGGGAAAGTGGGGGAGCCACCGTTGCTTAATGGCAGAGGTACGAAGAAAAACTTCCCGCGAGTGCGAGAAGTTGTTAACTGCTTGCACTTGGGAGAAGTTTTTCTTTTCATTGCAAGGTGTTTCCCTGCACAGACTGGCCGAGAGAGAGAAGCGGCAGAGATGCCAGACTCGTAAGATGTTCGAGCACAATTTGGGAGTGGCAGATGGGGCAGGGGATGGGGTGGGGCGGGCTATGCATGCGTAAGTAGTTGGGGAAGGGGGCTTATTTTGGGGGGAGGTTATTTCAGTGCATGCGCTGAAAAGCCTGATTGGCCTTATTATGGGGACATGTATTATTTTCGAGGGAACACGGTAGATCTATCACATATGATCTATTCAGATATGATCAGATTTCAGAATAACACAGTTAGACTAGATATCTGATTATGGAGTGCTCTGGAGTTGTACATTGTCATAGTTAATATTAACAGTGCAATCTTCTAAATGTTGACTCAGAACTGAATCTGAATTCAATAGCATTTAATTAAACAATTACGGTAGCAGCATAAAAGTTTCAGCAGAGGATCTAACAAGCTATCTGGCTGAAGGTATCCAAAGAGAGACCGGCCATCTATTCATCATGGATTCTATGTGTATTAAGCAGGGATCTGAACAGAAAAGTATTTTTTAATACTAATGACCCATGTTTCCTGGTAGTTTACAAAAAATAAAAGGCACAAAAACAAGTTACAAACCAAGAATACTAAAAAAACCTTCAATAATTAAAACCCTACTGCAATATTGTAGATATTTGTTAAAGCTGTTTAAAAGCCAACCAAAATATTTGATTCCTTAATTAATTAAGAAATGTAACTTGGACATCAACACAGAAGGCTTAGCCTCAATTTGGCATGGGTCAATCTCATGGTAATTGTTAGCACATCACCTTGGATAACCTTAATGAGTGGAGTGGGGAGAGAATCACCAAGGATTTCTCAGGTGATCTGGGCTTTGATACAACTTTGTATCAAGTCCAGAAATAAAGTGGCATTAAGATGTGTTCAGCATTTCCTCTAAGGTCCTGATTAACTTGATAGAGTAAAAAAAAAAGTTTGATTCAGAATGAGAAACTCATTAAAATATATCTATTTCAGGGTGGCTTCATGTTATAACATTTGATGAAAAGCAAGCTTACATTTCTACCAGGTTGCATGACTTCAAAAAATGGGTTGGAGTTGGGATCATGCATCATGGGAATCAATGGCTATCAGCATTGATGGCAATAACTGCCTCAGAAGGCCACTGTTGGTAGGCTTCTAGGGGGCAGAGTTAGTTGCCCACTGTGAGAACAGACTGCTGAGCTAGATGGGACAGGGGTTTGATCCAGTAAGGCACTGCCTGTGTTCTTATGTGCAAGGGCATCAAATTCAACTTAGGGTGCTTAGATTGGGCCCGTGGGGCCTCCCTGAAAACAGTGAAGGACCAGCCCACGGTGACTCTGCCAGCAAAAATTGAGGTAAGGAGGGCCTCCTGCGGTCCTCCCAGGCTCTGTTTTCAGCCGTGAAGACCTCTTGCAGCCCTCTGCCAGTGAAAACGGAGCTCGGGGAGGGCTGCAGGAGGCTGTCATGGCTGAAAACGGAGCTTGGGAGCCCGTTTTCACTGCCAGAGCGCTCAGACCACCACAGGCATCCCAGACACGAGTGATATCAAGCTGGCCATGCACACCCCAGCCCCCCAAGGTCAAACACAACCCTGATGCGGCCCTCAATGAAATTGAGTTTGACACCCCTGGAGTACAGTATACTGTATATACCAGTGATGGCGAACCTTTTTTGGTTCGCGTGCCAAAAAGGAGGGGGATGCGGGGGATCACGTGTGAGCGTGCCCATACCCATAATTCCATGCACCCCCGCGCATGCACGCATGACCCCCCCACTCCCAGCATGCAATGGCACGCCCATTTTTTGCTCTCTCCAGGCTCCAGAGCCTTTCTAGGAGCCTGGGGAGGGCGAAAACGGCCTTCCCCACCCCCTCTGGAGGCTGGAAACAGCCTGTTTCCTGACTCCCAGTGGGCCCAGAAGGCCCAAAAATCAGCTGGCCGGTGCACACATGTGCGCCGGACCTGAGCTCGCGTGCCCACCGATATGGCTCCGCGTGCCACTTGTGGCACCCGTGCCATAGGTTCGCCATCACGGGTATATACTGTATATAATTGTCCTCCTAACATTGGAGCCCATAAAGCACACCGGCTCTAGTCCCATCTTTGCCATGAAAACCAGCTGGATGACTTCAGGCCTGTCTCTCTCAGCCAAACCCACCTCACAGGTTTGTTGATGTTGAGAAAACAGGAGAAGGAAGGAGTACTAGGTATGTTCACCACCTTGAGTTAAACCAATAGTAAAGGTAGGATTTTTTAAAAAAAATCAAATAAAATGAGTGTTCAAAAGTCAAGTTTTAACCGCATGAATGGAATATCTATTTCATACAACCCATTTATCAGATAAAGGTATTTATCTCCTGAATAGCACTTATCAGGCTAACTTAGTTCTTATCTAAGAAATGAGTATTTATGATCTATGCAAAGGAAACTTAAATTTCTTAAGAAAAGGAACTTCTGCAAGCCCAGCATCTCTTTGCTATACATTAAAGCACACTTCTTTTTTTTCCAGGGTTCCATATGAGCTTTAAAAAAGCTGCTATTACATATTACAAAACTCCAAAATGAGTCTTCCAAACCATGTAGCTCAGCATAAGCAAAGCAATGCAGACTGAGACAAACGTATTTGCTAATATGGTTTGACAAAACACTTTCCAATTAGGATAAGAATCTTGGAGCATAGAAAAAAGCTAAAGGATAACTCTGAAATTATAGAGACCTTCTATATAGAAGGCAAATTTCATGTGTGGGAAGATTAAGAGATGACGTAAAAATGAAACTGTAGTTTCAGAATGACTTTATACAATATGTTGTACGTTTTCATCAGAATACTGTGCACAAGTTAAAAATAGAGATGTTAAAACTGAAAAAAGACAGAACAAGTAACCAAACAAAGCAATACACTATAAAAGCTCTTCTATGAGGGGAGATCATAAGGCCTGCAGTTTCTGATCTGAGGAAAAAAAGTTGCTCAAAGAGGGAAGTAGGATTTAAGTTTATAAACTGATATGCCAATGTTTACATGTTGTAGGCATAAAAGTATATCAACAGACAATTTTGACAAAGAACGCTTACATTGAAATAAGCATTCTTATTCCCCAAATAAAATCATTTGGTCCTATTTGGACATTCTGTAATCTGCTCAAATTATGCAATAAAAGGATAGCTTCCTTATCTACAAGTTTGGATATCACAACACTGTAAAGTTAATTTAGCTTGACCCAAAAGATAAAATCTGATCTTACAGTATGTGCTTCAGCATGCCATTCTTTTCTAGTGGCTAATACAGTAGGGCAGAAAGCTCACATTTACAAAAATAATTGGACTTTAACAAGGAAGTAATTATGCTGACATCAGACAGCCCATGAGAGCAAATTTCCAGCTAGCAAAAGTTGCCACTGACTCCCCCAAAAAGGGAAAAAATCAGAGAAATTAGAATCTACATTTATAACCAGCAGTTGAAAACTGAGAGTCAGAGTTACTGAAATAGTGCATTATTTCATAAATCACTGAAATAGTGCATTACTTCTCTGAAAATATGTTTTATGAAATACAAAAGAATAGCAATAGCAATAGCACTTTACTTATATACCGCTTCATAGTGCTTTACAGCCCTCTCTAAGCGGTTTACAGAGTTCAGCATATTGCCCCCAACAATCTGGGTCCTCATTTATTGCATCAAGGGCCCAGCAAAGTTTCTAAAATATTAATTTTCCTGTAAGTATTCAATTCAGTATGTTTCTTTTGATCTAAAGGCTACCTTTATATACATCAATTTTTAGATTACCATATTTTTTGGAGTATAAGATGCACCGGAGTATAAGACGCACCTAGATTTTAGAGGAGGAAAACAAGGAAAAAAGCATTCTGAACCAAATGGTGTAATAATATATTATTTAATAACATATCAGTGTAGCAGAATACTTTTTACAACCATGTATACTTTTTACAACCATGTACACTTTTTACAACCATATATACTTTTTACAAACTTCAAACTTGACAGCTTTAAGACTAGTGGACTTCAACTCCCAGAATTCCTCCTCCAGTCATGCTAGCTCAGGAATGGGAGTTGAAGTCCACAAGTCTTAAACTTGCCAAGTTTGAAGACCCTTGCACCCCTAACCCAGGGATCTTCAAACTTGACAGCTTTAAGACTAGTAGACTTCAACTCCCAGAATTCCTCCTCTAGTCATACTAGATAGGGTAATTAGAAGGCAAAAACACCCCCGTTTTTGCAAAAGACAGACAGTTTTTTTGCCCATTTTTTTGCAAAAACAGGGCATGCAGAGGGTTTGGGAAGCCTGCAGATCGCTCCTAGGGGGTGGGGGAAGGCAAAAACAGCCTATTTTTCACAAAAATGGGATGTGGGGGCGGGACTTCGGGAGGCCAAAAATGGCTTTATTCGGTGTATAAGACGCACTGACATTTCCACCCTCTTTTGGGGAGCAAAAAGGTGCATCTTATACTCCAAAAAATACAGTACTTGGAGGTCTAATGTATGAAAATCTTAAGTTATCTCCTTTCAAATAAACATACATTATATTAGAGCAGTGGTTCCCAACCTGTGGTACGTGTACCACTAGTGGTACGCGAGGGCCTTCCAGGTGGTACGCGAACACTTTCGGGGTCATGAACGATTTTTAGTTAGTTATTTTTTACTTCACAAAAATGTTTACTGCCTAACACAAGATAATCTGACAACGATTTGCAACTGTTGCCACACGCCACCCACCTGGTCCCAGCGGCCCGAGAATCCAGTTGTTGGATGCGCGGGGCCAAAAAAGGAACGGTACAATTATGGAAATAAAGTGATATCTGATCGAATTTAGTTTCTCTGGAACCAGGTGGTACGTGGTGACTGTACGGGACCTCCAAGTGGTACTCAATCACAAAAAGGTTGGGAACCACTGTATTAGAGAGTATGATCATAAATTACACATGCACTGAGAATTGAAGACATATGCTCTTTTTATATTCATTGTTGTTAGCTCTAAGAACAGGTTTCACTTGTCAGTGTAAAGAGAATAGGAATTAATTACACTTGAAAAAATGGCTTAGATGGGATGAGTACCCATAAAAATCAAATTAATCAATAAATAAATATGATAGCAATAGCACTTACACATATACCACTTCATAGAGCTTTACAACCCTGTCTAAGTGGTTTACAGAGTCAGCATATTGCCTCCAATAATCTGGATCCTCATTTTACTGACTTCAGAAGGATGGAAGGCTGAGTCAACCTTGAGCCAGTCAGAACTGAACTGCTGGCAGTAGGCAGAGTTAGCCTGCAATACTGCATTTAACTGCTGCACCACCATGATTTAATATATTTTATCAATATTCTCTGTAAAAATTTATTTATTTATTTATTTTTGTGATATTTATATACCGCCTCACAGTGCAAGCACTCTCTAAGCGGTTTACACCAGTAAGCAATGTTTATTTATATTGCCCCCAACAATCTGGGTCCTCATTTTACCTACCTCGGAAGGATGGAAGGCTGAGTCAACCTTGAGCCGGTGAGATTTGAACCGCTGACCTGCGGATCAGTGTCAGCTAAAGTGGCCTGCAGTACCTGCCTCTAACCGCTGCGCCACCTCGGCTCTTGGCCAAAAATGGTCAAAGCATTACTTTAACACAGCGGTTCTTAACCCAGGGGTCGCAACCCCTTTGGGGGTCGAACGACCCTCTCACAGGGGTCGGGAGACTTCGCCCGATGCCGCCATTTGTGTTCTTTTACCCTCTGCGCATGCGCAGAATGCTTTGCGCATGCGCAGAGGGTAAAAGAACCCAAATGGCAGGGGCGGGGGGCCAGGGGGGCGCAGGGGCGGGGGGGGAGGCATTAGGAAGGTTGAGAACCACTGCTTTAACACAATATTAATCACCTCAGATACTTGCCTATTTGGATTATGTGAGCCCAAATATTTGCAATATATAACTGAAGGAATGTTGACTCTTTCAGCATTACGAAGATAATTCCACAACTTTTTCCAGTTTCAGCAGATGAATCACTTAGAAAATTCATAAATTTATCAATTTATGTTAACGATTTCTGCTGCCAAATACACAGCACTTCTCTAATTTTAGTGGAATACCTCGTAAAAATCATTTTACATCAACCTACCAATATCTTTCTTTATATACCTGCTCTATGTGCTTTTGAATGGAGGTGAGAGGGAAACAAAGCAATTTCAAATGATTCGAGGTAAGCCAGTAACGCTCTCTATCCAACCTCCTGCACAGAGTTCTCCAAAATTAATCTCTAAAAAATTAATCTGGAAGACTTGGCCTCCATCCTCAATGCTAAGAAAATTAAGAGTGCCTAAGTGCTCTTGGTAATATTGTTGGATTTATTGGTTTAATTGTTTTACACTGTCATTTTCATTTTAAAGATTCAGCAGAAAGAGTTCTTTGGGGAAACAATATCTCAGATAGGATGCAATGTATTTTTAAACAAGAAAACAGGGAATTAACTACATTTAATATGGTTAACAAGAGAAGTTAAAAACATCCACAATACCGTATGTTCCGGCTTATAAGACGACTTTTTAACCCAGGAAAATCTTCTCAAAAGTTGGGGGTCGTCTTATACGCCGGGTATTGTTTTAACATCAGGCGGCCTCCCACTGGGAGCCGGGCTGCACAAAATGTTGGGCTTCGGGGGGAAAAGGGGGGCTCGTAGGGAGGATTTTAAGGGAATCGGAGAGCTGTTATCAGATGCAGCAACTGAGGAGGAGAAGCGGCGGCGCAGCAGTTCCCACAGAGCAGAAAACCTTGCAAGGAAAGGCGGAGACTCGGAAGGGGAGGGGGCGCAACTGGGGTAACTTCACCTCGCTCTCTTTCCCTCCTGCACTTGGGGATTCCCCCTCGTCCTCCTTGCCCCCCCTGGTCCCCTCCCCCACTTGCAGCGTCCACAGCACTTGGTGTAAAAGACGTCGGGAGACCACGAAGGGGGACGGGAGGGAAAGGAAACTTGGTTCCCAACCCCCTCTTTCCCCTTTCCTACCTCCCCTCTAGGCATAAAAGCTCTCTGCCCTTAACCTCTTCGTTGAAGCCACTGCGGGGAGGGGGTGACTGGGGCGCTGCTGAGCAATGCAGAAATCAGGATTTCTGTTGACAGCTTGCTCGTAATTTAGGAACTCTACTGCTGCAAAACATGCCTTTAAAGCAGAGGTCTTCAAACTTGGCAACTCTAAGACTTGTGGACTTCAGCTCTCAGAATTCTCCAGCCAGCTATGCTGGCTGGAGAATTCTAGGAATTGAAGTCCACAAGTCTTAAAGTTGCCAAGTTCGGGGACCCCTGCTTTAAAGCAAAAATAACAAGAGGAAAAAGTGGAATGGCTCCTTTACAAAGAAATCCAAAAGGCCTATTAAATAAGCCTTTTGCTTGTTTATTCACAAGAAAGGAACCCATTCCCTTCCCATTCAGGCACTTTCCAGAAGGAATGGCATGATGAATTAAAACCTATCTGTACTTTTCAGCATTCATGATCCCATCAATATTGCCAACACCACTGGCAGAAATGCAGCCCCAAACAGGTCAGACGCTCCACCATGTTCCCTTGAAGGCGACAAACACTCATTTGTCCATCTCTCTCCAACTCTTCTCACATAGGGTTTCAACAAATTGGATCCAAAATTTTCAAACTTGGGTTCATCATTCCATAATACTCTTTTTCACTGATCATTAGTCCAATTTTTTTGAGCCTCAGCATATCTTAGCCTTTTCACTGTGTTACCCTTCTGCAAGTGTGGTGCCTTGGCTGCTACCCATCCACAAAGACCATTCCTGATTGTGCTTCTTCAGACAGAAGAAAAAAAGAAAGAAAGAAAGAAAGAAAAAGAAAGAAAGAAAGAAAGAAAGAAAGAAAGAAAGAAAGAAAGAAAGAAAGGAGGGAGGGAGGGAGGGAGGGAGGGAGGGAGGGAGGGAGAAAGAGAGAGAGAGAGAGAAAGAAAGAAAGAAAGAAAGAAAGAAAGAAAGAAAGAAAGAAAGAAAGAAAGAAAGAAAGAAAGAAAGAGAAAGAAAGAAAGAAAGAAAGAAAGAAAGAAAGAAAGAAAGAAAGAAAGAAAGAAAGAAAGAAAGAAAGAAAGAAAGATGTTAGGAAGGAAGGAAGACAGAAAGAAAAAGAAAGATGGTAGGAGGGGTAGTCTTATACGGCAAGTATATCCCAAACTCTATATTTTAACTGGAAAAGTTGGGGGTGGTCTTATACGCCGGAACATACGGTACTTTAAATTAGCATATTTTTCTACTTTCTAGAGCTTCTTTAATAAGAAACATAAAACTTGAAATTTAGTGTATCTAATGAATCTTTGCATGAATCAACAATTTTTAAGCGGTCATATTTTAAGCACTAATCTAAAGGGATCATATCGGTATCTCAAATGATTTGACACTACTCTAAGCCAAGCATGTAGGACTGAATGAAGGGTATGCTATATGTTCATCACTTTTTCCATTCTATACATACCATCATAGTTTGGCAATCCATAATTCATGACCTCTGAAATTTGAACTGATTTATACAATCAAAAGGACAGTTATTAGATTCTAATCACTTCATATGCAATAAATAAGAGCTTGAGGATAGCATACAAATCCTGTTTTAAAATAATGTTTTTAAAATGTCTATTAGTAGTACTGTTTTTATTTCTACAAATTTCCAAGAAAGCAAAAAAATAAATTTAATTATATGTCTGAAAACAGTAAGAAATTAAAATGCACTACATGTATTTTGCCCAACCAACATAAAATCACATAAAATATCAAGTCATCTATTGTCCTGCTAATTACGGTAGTTCTAGAGTTTCATTCAAACATGTATCAAACTAGATTCTGATAGTAATATGAGAAAATGAGTTTGTTTATGAATGTGTGTAACTGTAAATCAGTGAGACGATTCATTTAATCACAGACAATCAATGCAGATAAACTTTAAACTCCTGGCAATCTCAATTAAATTCACTAGAATTCCTATATTTGAGCGTAAATCACCTGTAATAGAATGAATAATAATTGCATTTCTCCACTTTATCAGCAAATCTCTAAATAGACTGCATACAATATTTACCTGGTACAACTGAAGAATTGAGATTTACACATTTATTTTTATATTAAACTTGGAAGTGCTAAAAATCCAATATTTTTATGTTATCATCTTAACAGGTTATGTTGTACTAGAACTAGCAATATTTAGCAACTTCAACTCATCAGCTTTCTAATTATTCAACTCTGCTATCTCTTACATTAACTGAAAGACAGAGCAAGTGGACCTTAGTTGAATGACTGACATAAATCTACCTGAACTATCCTAATTGTTCTGTTTCTCTGCAATGTTCTAAAAAATAGCTTCACAATATTAACTACAAAAAGGGAAAAGGTAGATTTGGTGGTTTGGGAGTCAGGGATTTTCCATGGGAAAAAATATTTAAAAAGCACTAAAGGGAGCAAAAAGGAAAAAAAACACCCCCAAAACCACAGGTTATATAAGAGCAGATTTAGTAGTAAATAAACTATCATAGAATCAGAAATGGGCCCAACAAAATTGGCCTGATTTTTACTGTACAGAACCCCTAATCAATCCTTATATGCTTTGGTATTCCATATACAACTATCATGTAGAGAATAATTTCATCTTTCATATACATATTCGCTGGGCCTCTTGCGATGGATACCACATGCCTCATAGACATTTTTCCTGGTTTGAAGCCAAGAAACCTCTAAAACAAGGGAAGCCTGTATGTGCTAAAGGGGATAAATGTTCAACAGAGGGTAGTACTGTGATTTCATACACACACAAAACACACACTTCACTATATTCAGGTATTTACTTTGAATTAAGGTGTAATATCAATGGTTCTAAAAGGCCTAAAAGGATCTTCCTTTCTTTTTACAAACTCATCAACTGTGACAAATAATTAATAATTACTAATTACTACTGAAACAGTAGTACTACTGGAGCAAGGAAGAGTTCATAACTCTGCCTTTTGTTTCTTATGGATAAATTCAAAGAAAAAATATCATGATTATTAATTCAACTGAAACTTAAGCACACCATTACTGCCCTCCCATTGTAATGAAACATATTGTTACATATTTCAGACAATAAAATAATGTAAAGCATCTGATCTCCTTAGCAGCACAATAAATCAAAGACGCATGGTTTAAAGAAAATATCAATTCAATGGGGTCTTCTACTGTATTACATCATATTTTAGTTTAGCGTGATATATGAATCCAACTATTGTGAAAAGTAAGCATAGTTTAGTATTATTAATGCAACGGGCCACTATGTTTTTCCCCCTAAAACATTAGTAAAACAAATTATGGCTTAATGGAATATGTTAATCTATACTTTATTTAAGCTATCTCCCTTAACACATAATAGACATTAGCCAATGTATACTTCCTATACCTTGGAATTTAGAAAGTCGATTTTCACACTGCTAAATTTGACAATTATAAATTCTTAAACTGCTTTTAGTAATAGATGTAAAACAGCTTCTTTTTACAGCTAATGCTTATACTAAAAGTTGAACTTATACAGATTCTACTTGCTGAAAACAGCTTTAAGCAATTTGTTTCTTAACATCAGAACATAAAAAGTCAAATAATCTCCATTTGAATTTGAGCCTAGCTTCACTCTGGAAGTATTTTCATGTTGCTCAAACAGAACTAGCAGGCACTTTTGGGTGTTTAATTTAGGATTTTATATTGGTGTCTTATAGAATATTACCAATCTTCTCATTATATTCATTCACTTAATTATTTCTTGTTCTTCTAACACATGCTGTTAAATGAGTTAGGAATAAAGAAAAGAAAACAAATATGTCCAGGAGTACCCATTTAGGAATTCAGTTGCCATGAAAAATTATCTCATCTAATTTAGTAACTACACAATAGGATGGTCAGAAGGATGATAAACAGTGGCAAATCAGAAAGCTATATCATAACAATAGTAGAAACTAAAACTTTTATCTTTACTAAAATATAGTTTGCTGAGGAAGAGCACTCAAGAGAAGACCAGACTGGACTTTTATGAGAAAGGACTTGTGAGCTTGATGCAGTTACTGATCACAAATTCCTAGGCTAACCTCTCTGTTGTTCTTCTCCATCATCCTGAACTATTTTTTGGCATTTGCTTCATGGCAGGCCTTGGGTTTTTTTAGTAAAAAACAAAGTAGAATCCTCTAGCCAGAGTCTGCCTACAATGCCCTGCAGACAGAATCATATATAATAATCACCTTTAAATCTAGTTAGATTTAATCATTTTAGATTTGAAATGATTTTACAATTGTGCTGGCCACTAGTCATTTGAAAATGTATTTATCAGGAGTTATCCTAAAATTAATAGATATGCAACAGTAAAGCTGCAATAATAATATATATTTTTGCTTTCCCAAAATGTGAGAAAACGTTGAATCATCATTTATATTTACAGTATAAAGAGTGTGTGTTCCAGTAATGCAACAGAAACAAGATTAATTTGGTCTAATTACAGAGAAAGAAACTTGTATAACATCTTTGGAAGATCTTAAGAGTTGGTTTAAGTCCTAAAATGTAAAGAAACAAATCTGATTTTTTTTGGGGGGGGAATCATGTTTCATGCATGTAAAACTGCAAAGAGTCCCTGCGGAGTTGAGCGACATATAAATACACATAATAAATAAATAAATAAATAAATAAATAAATAAATAAATAAATAAATAAATAAATAAATAAATAAAAAATAAATAAATAAATAAATAAATAAATAAATAAATAAATAAATTAATAATAAATTAACAATAAATAAATAAATAAATAAATAAATAAATAAATAAATAAATAAATAAATAAAGGTTATAATTTCAACATCACTATTAATTTCATTCAACACAATATGAAAGTCAGTGTAAAAGTATTCTTAAGTGGTGTCTCCTATTTTTCAAAAACAATTTTAAAAAGTTTGCGCAAAGGTTATTTAAAATCCACAGAAACAATACCACTTTTAGGCCAACCAGTATTTTATAATACAATAGTAGCAAACTTCTGAGTTTCTAAAAATTCTTCCTTAGGCAAAACAGTTAAAGCCAGAAGTAAAAAGTAAAGGTGAGGAGGAGTTATAATAAATAAAACTTTCACCAATAATATAAATTCAGTAATACAATATCTACTAATAAAATAACTTCTGGTATTGAGAGATGGCTAGCTTTCACTAGCAGGTATGAATTTCACTGCTTCTATTTCACATGCTTTGCTTCCTAGCATTGCAATCCTTTATTGTGAATAATAATTTTACTTGTGTTCCCTCATTTACTCATAAAAGTAACCTAGTAAATGATGTCCCGTCACAAATACTTGATATTGAAGCTTCAGAGCAAAATCAAGACTATACTCTTCTTTGCATATAGAGAATGTAAAATTTAGCAGCTTGACTAAAAAGATAAAAATCCAGTGGTCTAGTTGGAATGTTATTACATCATGTCTGTTTTCTTGCTTACAAAAATTCAAACTTAGTGATGTTAAGAATCACTGCAGTCTCAACTGCCACACATTACATCTTTCTATAAAATATGAATAGCTAATTTAACAATTCCAGGATTAGTTTACCTATGAAGTTATCATTTTTCCTTATATCCCGGCTATTGTATATGTAATAATTTTAGTATGAAATAGACTGTACAGAAAAAGTATTCAAGCAATTTCTACAAAATAAGAGTTATATTATAATAATTAGCCTATAATAACTAGCCCAAAGTCATTCAATGAGTTGCTATGACTAAGGGAGCCAGAGCTCCTGAGTCCTAGTCAATACATTGATCATTACATTACATTATATTACATTACATTACACTACGCACATCTATAATATAGTGTGTAAAATTATGCAAAAGGTTCTTGATCTAAAAATCATCTCAAAAATATGTAAATTTGGTAAAATGTAGCTAATAAGATTTATCCTACACCTTCAACGGAATTTAACTTGAATCAACATTTCTTAATTGTAGAGGAGATAACTTGATAAAGGAGTGCACGGATGGTTACCTTGACTTAGACCTGAAAGAGAGGACATGAAAAAAAAACCTGAGGTGACTTCACTTTCTTTGGTTAAGAAGGGGAAGGAAAGAAACTCTGTCAGACTTTCAAGGTTACAATATGTTATTGTACCCTACAACAATAAACTATAATTCCAGTGGTCCTTATCTGGTTTCTAATCCAATGTACCTCAAAAGTCTGATACTAATGGATGAGACAACTAAGAAAACATTGAAAAGATGTCCAACATTCCCGAAATACTATTTAATGTACGGTATTTTAGTATTTCATTCACACAACTCTTAGATCAGAAATTCATTGCGTATTAAATTTCCATGTTGTGGCAACACTTAAGTCAAACCAAAAATGCAATAAAAAGAATGTGACTTAGTCTCAATATACACAAGTTTGCCTACATTTGCACATGTTTTTAGCTTTGAGTCAATTAATTTAGCCTGCTCTATACAATTGAAATTGTTTTAGAACACAATGTAAATTGCTCTCTGTATTAAAAAAGATACAATAGATAACCCAATTGTTTTGCTTATCTTTTCTATACTGCTGCTCCTATAAAAGAAAAGTAATTGCATCATGCAAGTTCAGTTACATAGCAAGTTCAAGTAATCTCTTGTAATTCAACCAAACTCAAAGCCTACTATTAGTCAGAGGAAGAACTAAAAAACTAAAAAGCATGAGGACAATGAGCTGTTTTAAAGTTTCCACTGTGTGAATGTGGAAACAAACACCTGGACCAAGGCTATCAAATTGAAGGAGGTTTAGATTACTTAGTGCTATTCATGGTCTCTGTAAAGAGATGACAAACAGCAGTGTTCACATGTCTGTGAGGTGGCTCTGTGAACTTTGTCAGGATCGTGGCTGTTGCTATTAAATTATTTCCTGGTCGCTGGAAGGAACATAAATCATTCCCTTTTTCTTCCCTTCCCTATCCTTTATAGTAGAAAAATCCTGTTACTCTCAGGATCGTGTCTTCTTTCAAGAATAACATCCCCAGGTTGTGATGCTCATTCATTTCCCCTACACAAATCCCAGTACTTCCCATCTCCAAGGAGAAGAGCTCTCTCTTCTAAAGATATCCCGTGGTGAACACATAGCACAAACTTAACTATTGTACTCGTAAAAGTTCCTCAAGTTGAGCTTCATGAAAAGATCAGAAATGCAACTCTCCTCGGCATCCTCTCCCTTTTTCTGTCTCTCAGTCTCTCTCCCTCTCAGTCTCTGTTTCTCTTTCTCTCTGTCTCTGTCACAGTCTCCCTCTCCCCCCCTCCCTCCCTCCCTCCCTCTCTCTCTCTCTCTCTCTCTCTCACACACACACACACACATCCGGTGTCCCCAGGCTTGGCATGAATATTCATCTCCACCGGGTTACCTACCATTCCTACTTATTTCCTTTCTCCACTTTCCCGTCTTCCCAGCCCAAACCAAACGGGACCTGCCCAGAATCCCACAAAGGCTTCCAGAGTAGCTCCCCGTGCACACACAATGGCACAGCACACCCCCTTCCCCGACCCAGCTGCCACCCACAGCAAACGAATTCCATCCTCCCGCCGCTGAACGCACACGCACACCCCTCCTGCCCTCTCCTAGACAGACACGGTCCCCAATTCCGCCTACATCAGCCTCGCCGCCACACGCCCTTTCACCGTAACACAGAGCCTTCCAACTCTTCCGAGCGTCTCAGAGCAGCCCGCCCGCCGGTCCCCCCCCGATTCCCTCAACCCGTTCGGCCTTTCCACACGCGCCACCCAAGAAACGGGTCATCCCGTCTGGGCTTTTCGCTCTCTCTCGCTCTCTCTTTCCCTCCGCGTGCGTGCGCGCGCGCGGCCAGGCACCTCCATCCCGGCGGGGACCGCAGCTGCGGGGCTGCCCCTCGACCCTCCTCCGGCAGCTTCCTCCCGAGCCCCTGCGGAGCGCCACAAACGCTTCTCCCGAGCCTCTCCGACGGGGAAAGCGGCACCTCTGTCTTTTCCCGGGCGGCCGTCGTCGCCGCCGCCGCCGCCGCACCGACCCACCACCGGCGCCGGCTCTCCCCCTCCTCAGGCTCACCTCAAACCCAGAGAGGGGTCCGCGCTGCTCCGGCTGCCGTGCCTTTCTCCTCCTCTTCCCCGCTCTTCCATCCTCCTCCGCCGCCGCCGAGGTCGCCAGGAGGGAGAAGAAGAGTAATGAACGGCGTCAGCCGCCGCCGCCGCCTCGCCCAACGCAAAGCGAGCCCTGATCAGGAGCAACCCGCTGCTCTCCGCGGCGCTTCGAGTTCCTCCTCCCGGAGGCGCACTCGGCAAGGTCGCCAGACGCATGCGCTGTTGAAGGGTCATGGGAAGTGTAGTTTCCCCCATCCCGCTTTCTGCCGAGGCTGCGTTCCCAGCCCTTCTTCCCTCCTTTGCTTGCTTTATAGTTGAGGAAACGAAATTTGGGACAATTCACTGAACTCGGGAATAGGTCAAGGAGATAGCATTAACCATAAGTTATTAAGAATTGCTATATAGGGCCAAAGAAAAAAGAGTCAAAATAAGGAAGGGGAATTAGCTCAAATGGTAGAGCGCTCGCTTAGCATGCGAGAGGTAGCGGGATCGATGCCCGCATTCTCCAAGTGTTTTTACCTCCCTACTTTTTATCAATATTAGTTGTATTCATTTAAAAGATCCAATATTTTAAACGATCCTAAATTTCACGAGTCATTTTCATTTACTGGAAAGAAATCTTCATGAAAAATCTGTGATACTCCTCATAATGCCTGTGGGTTTAGAGAACTGGTATTCTGATTTGTCTTTTTCCTTCACAATAAAATATAAGTTCTTGTAACTTTTTCTTATTACTGTACTCCCTTCATGTGCATTAATTATTGCTTCACCAGATGGGATCCTCAACATTTACAAACAAAAATGTTCTGTTTAATAAACCAATGAGCAAGTATTACATTCAGATTGATTGACACAGAACAGGTAACGCGAAAATGAAAAAAACATTGTATAAGAAGACAGAAATAATATTTTCCTCTTTAATATTTTAGCTAATCAGTTCTACTGAAATTATAATGGACCCTAAATTAGCTGTTTTTTAACAGCAAGGATGTAATCATCTGACAAACTACTATTATTGGGTCTTGATAATAAGATCAATTAAATATGAAGTTAGAGAAATATGCATTGCATTCAAGAATGACAATGTAATATTTTCTTCAACTGCCAATAGCTCTAAGCCCAACGTTCCTTTTTTACTTCCTAAAATAATTATTCCTCGTTAAACAGAGGTTGGTTATGATTTCTTTATGGTTATGATTTCTTTATGGTTATGATTTCTTTATGGTTGGTTATGAGGTTGGCTCAGTTTTTGTAAACAGCAATGGCTCATGCCCAATATTTCCTAGTCGTACCACAAGTAACTTCAACTATCTAACACAAATCGATTTTACAGAAGATAACATTGAAAAGGCATTACGCAACCTAAAACCATCTCTATCTATTGGACCTGATGGACTATGTGCATACTTCTTAAAAAAGCTCCCCACAGTCATAGCTGAACCTTTAAGCATAATTTTTGAAAAATCCTTCAGGACTAGCTCATTACCCAATTTATGATCACTAGCCACAGTCATCCCTATCTTCAAAAAAGGAGATCTAAGTAACGTTGAAAATAACAGACCAATCTCTTTATCTTGTGTCACCTGCAAAGTCATGGAATCAATCATAAACCAATCCATTACCCTCCACTTAGAAACTAACAACCTACTCTCTAACAAACAATTTGGTTTCAGAAAAAAAATTATCCTGTAATCTGCAACTCCTACACTGCAAAAACATATGGACTACACAACTTGATCCGGGTAAAACAATAGACACAATTTACATAGACTTTTGTAAAGCCTTTGATTCAGTGGTACACGACAAACTACTTCTGAAACTAAAATCTTATGGCATCTCTGGACCCCTACATGATTGGATAACTGCATTCCTGTCAAACAGACAACAAGTGGTTAAAATAGGGAGTGCCCTATCAAATCCTGCACCTATCAACAGTGGTGTCCCTTAAGGCAGTGTTCTAGGACCAATACTCTTCATACTTTACATAAATGACCTTTGTGATCATATTATAAGCAACTGCATTCTCTTCACCGATGATGTTAAACTATTTAACACCACCGACAATGCTGCTACCCTTCAAAAAGACCTTGACCATGTATCAGAATGGTCAAACAACTGGCAACTTCAAATCTCAACCAACAAATGCTCTGTCTTACACATTGGCAAAAAGAATCAGAACACAAAATACAAGCTTGGAGGACACGGCCTTGTAGACGACCCTCACTCTGTCAAGGACCTTGGAGTACTCATATCTAATAACCTAAGTGCCAGAGCCCACTGTAACAACATTACCAAAAAGGCACTAAGAGTTGTTAATCTAATATTGCGTAGCTTCTTCTCTGGCAATATTACACTGCTAACCAGAGCATACAAAACATTCGCTAGACCAATTCTCAAATACAGCACACCTGTCTGGAACCTGCACTGCATATCGGACATTAATACAATTGAAAAAGTCCAGAAATATTTCACAAGAAGAGTCCTCCACTCCTCTGCTCGCAACAGAATACCTTATTCCACCAGACTTGAAATTTTGGGCTTAGACAATTTAGAACTATGTCGCCTTCAATCTGATCTAAATGTAGTTCATAAAATCATCTGCCACAATGTCCTACCTGTCAATGACTACTTCAGTTTCAACCGCAACAATACACGAGCACACAATAGATACAAACTTAATGTAAATCGCTCCAAACTTGATTGCAGAAAATACAACTTCAGCAACAGAGTGATCAATGCCTGGAATGCACTACCTGACTCTGTGGTGTCTTCCCCAAACCCCCAAAACTTTAATCTTAGACTGTCAGTCAACCTCACCCCATTCCTAAGAGGTCTATAAGGGGCATTTATAAGTGCACCATTGTGCCTACCGTCCCTGTCTTACTGTCCTATTGTCCTCATTTATCTGTACTTAGTTTGCTTATGTTTATACCTATACCTGCTATCTTGTACATGTTTGACAAACAAACAAATAAATTTCTCAAGCCCCTCAGATGTGCATAGGCTGCCCCCTAGCGGGTAGCATAAAATTATTTTAGGAAAGATGGAGTGGGGGATGCACACATACAAAACAAAACCGCTTCACCACCTTGGTTTGTAGGATGTGCTGCAGAGTCAGACCTTGTGGAAACCAGTGAGGCCACGCAACGCAAACAGGTAGACAAACCTCTCTTGTAATGAAACACAAAGGTTTCACTTTGCTGCATTGTTCAAGCAAATGCTAGATCTCTAACGGCGCACAATAATGCCAAAGAATTCGTTTTGGATGAGTGAAGCAAAGAAGTTTATCCATGCAAAGACGACCCTGAGGACACAGATAAACCCCCAAGTGCTTCAATGACCCTCTAAAAGGATGCAAATGACCAGCTGTGTGCAAGGAATATAAATCCTTCCATTTCCCATTATCCTGTCAGAGCTGAAAAAGCTTCTTGGATGAGAAGCAAAACGTCCTCAAAGAAAAAAATAAGAAGTCCAGTTGCCTCCAGAAAAAGCACCTTGGGACAACCATGACTTGGATGACTGATAATCTCTACAGACTTTCATGCAAAAAAGACATAATCACAATCTTTCCTTGCACAATCAGCCTGGAGTTATACCTCATGGATATGCAAACCCTAAGCATGCAATAATATAGGCGGGGAGAGGCAGAAGGTGGGGAGGATTTTAGTATTCTCAGAGGAAGGACTGTAAGGATGTGTAATGATTTCTGATGTTCAATGGACCAGTAGAATTGGTAACATAAATAACTATTCTCCCCTCCCCCACTTCATTCTAATGTTAAAATTAAGAAGGTGGGAGGATATCTGAAATATATTCTCAAGGGCAGAATTGTCTTTTGCATCGCCAGAAAGCCTGAAGTCTTCCCACCTCTCATGTAAATAATATGCCTTGAAAGGAACCCATTCAAGTGATTTCATAAAACCAAGCTTTCTTACCAAGTTCTCATAGTCTCACCCTTCCTTCCTTCCTTCCTTCCTTCCTTCCTTCCTTCCTTCCTTCCTCCCTCCCTCCCTCCCTCCCTCCCTCCCTCCCTTCCTTTCTCTTTCTTTTTCTTTTTCTTTCTTTCTTTCCTTCTTTCTTTCTTTTTTTCCTCTCTCCCTTCTTCCCTCCCTCCCTCCCTCCCTGATCTTGCATTGGCATATAGGTATTTTCTTACTATTTCCCCACTTATTTTCTATAATCAAGACTCATGATATTTGTTGATAAATGATCTTGGAATTAGGGTATGTCCCAATCAGAAAAGCAGCCTGAAAACAAGTCATCATGTCAGTGAACTTATTCAACAGATAATGTGGACAGTCCAGTATTGTGTTCAATATGAATAAAGAAACACAATCCAAGACCCTCAGCAGTCTGCATCCTCTTAAAAACTTTTGAGTGTACTTCCCAGGGATTTTTAAAAGTTATTAGCAAATTATAACATTTGACATCATAAAAGAAGAAAAATGTTAGAAATAGGATTGGAGAGTATATATAGCAGTGATGGCTATATAGTCCCCAAGGAGTAGGGTGGCATATAAGAACATATAACATATAAGAACATATAAAAACAGCAAATAAATAAATGAATGAATGAATGAATGAATGAATGAATGAATGAATGAATGAACAAATAAATAAATAAATGGCGAAGCTTTTTTTCCTCGGGTGCCGAAATAGTGCGCATGCGCACTATCGCACACGTGTGCATACCCACACCCATAATTCAAAGGCCCCCCTCACCCCACCCCCCTGCGCATGCATGTGCGATCCCCCCACTCCCCTGTTTCACGACTTCCAGTGGGCCCAGTAGGCCCATTTTTCGCCCTCCCCAGGCTCCAGAGGCTTTCTTAGAGCTTGGAGAGGGCGAAAATGCTCCCCCTGCCATCCCGGAGGCCCTCTGGAGGCTGAAATCGCCCTCCCAGAGCCTTCACGTGAGCCACAAATCAGCTGGCGGGCATGCACATGCGCGCTGGAGCTGAGCTAGGGCAATGGCTTGCGTGCCAGCAGATATGGCTACACGTGCCACCTGTGGCACACGTGCCATAGGTTCGCCATCACGGATATATAGGAATTGCACTGAGATTTGAGATGAAATAAATCCAAATTAGCTTTTGTTCTGGCCCCACCCACTACATTTTTGATGCCTGTTATAAGGATGTCATGTTTTTAGCATCTTTTGCTTGGAATTGGATGGACAGAACTCTGTCTTTGACTCTATATTGTATGCAGTTTTAACTGCATAGGACATATGACAATTTGACTAGTCCACTATTTACATGATGGATCAATACAAAGCATGTCAAAAAATTAAATGCTAAATTTATTTTTGACAAAATGGATAGAGAAAAATTCTTCCTTGGCATCAAAGACACAATCTTTTATTTGTAAGTTGAGAGAAACTAGTTTGATATTTTTTTAAGGTGAGATTCATCACTTTATTGTTTAACTCCAGGTCAGAGGAGAAGATATAATGCATGCTCACATGCTTAATATTTTCCATGGCATTCAAATCATAATGATTTATTAAATTTATCCCCAATTATATGTACTCAAATGAAATCCTTATTGTTAAAGGGCTGTGATATTTCATGAAGTAATCAGATAGGACTGCCACTGGTCAACAAGCCTCTCCATAAATATTGGCATATTAATTTGTAAATTTGGTTAAACTGTCTCTGCATAATTTGCATGACTTCTGTCACTTGGCTCCAACATTTTACTCTACTTTTAGTTGGTTTTTTTATAGCTTTTTTGTTGTGTATATTACTTTTTTATAACACAAAAAATTCTTTACCATACCTTACACAGAAAGAATAAAAACAGTCTCAGAATTGCCATCTAAAAGTAAGTAAAGAGCTCAAAACGCCTGGACAAAAATGTATCAGATTAAAAATAGAACAAATAGCTACGGAACTGCAATATTTCATATGAATAATACCCTATGCACTATAGAAAAGTGCAAAACCAAACTTTTAAAAAGTCATTTTCTATTTCTTCCTGCTTTGGTGTACATATTTCTCATTCCAGTAAAATCTTTTAATTGAGTTGGATTATTCAGCAAATAGCATGGAAGTCTATGCAAAAGAAGTGGATTTTCTTGCCTGTTTTGTTGTACAGTATCAATTTCCATTATGTTATTTTATATTTTGAGAATTCTGGAACACGTTCACACTCTTACTTTGGTTACAATTATTGCTGTGCAGTAGGAAAGGGGAGTGAAGAGGAAAAAATCAGAGAGAAAGACGACATCAAAATGAGGATGAATCTTTCTCTGGCACTGTTAGAATGATGAACTTCCTAGTGACACATACTAGACCTGTCACATTAATAAACTTCTAACCAGCTCAGTAGTCCTGAACTTCCTTCTGCATATTGTTTTCCTATTATGCCAGCAAGTTTAATAAACCTCAGTATAATAACATCCTGAGCCCTACACCTAATAAAATATGTGCCTGCTTCCCCACTGTTTTTCATTTTGGCTAGCTCACAAAAATGTGTGATTTGAAAGTGTTTAGCTCAGCAGTTTCTTTGACCCACCTTAGCCCTATGGAATCTAATCTCAAATTAGCTTCCTATAAACTCTAGACCAGAGCCAAACCTCACAGAGTTATAGACATAATCCACCTTCTTTGCTTTTCAACATTGCCATTATCCATCAGGCTTGTAACAAAGCAGGTAAATATAGAGCGTGTACATTGAAGATACACACTTCTTGGTATAATTCCAGAAATTCCTTGGCCAAATGCCTACATTCTCAAAGAATATGTATGTGTATGATAATTCATATTTTTTATTATGATCTATAGTTTGTATTTCTGTAGGGAAAAAAAGCAATACTCCAGATAAAATAAAAATATTCAGTGAAATACAAGGGAAATAGTATGTATCCCTTCTCTTAAAGTCCCACTACATTTTCTGTTCTTTTTTTGCCTTCAGACCAAGGTACCAAGCTGCTATGTTGGTGATGCAATGAGAGGCTGACTGGTACACTTCTGGTACAGCCATGCTGCCATAGGCAAGTGCCTATACCACTATCTGGGGAAAAGCCCCCTAAAATCACCTTGATGTTTGATGTTCACAGTATTTCTGAAAACGTTCAGAATTTCAAAATCACAGACCTGCTTAGTCTTTTTGAGGCTCCTGGTAGGCTTATAGTTATCTGAATCCTTTAAAAAAACTTGCAATCAATTTAAAAGGTGCTCCTGATTAACTAGATAACTTTAAAATATTTGTTTTAATACAGATATTTAAATATTAATGTGGATTTTAAAAAAATACTATATGTCTCTGTGCCAGTTATGCCACCATATCTTATATTAAAACTTCCCTTTAATTATAATGGTCAGAAGAGGAATCCTCTATTATACAGACAGTTGTGAGTACTAAAGGCCTAAATGAGACTTAAAACTGTTTTTATTCATCTACACAAATTCTGTGTGTGTGTGTGTGTGTGTGTGTGTGTGTGTGTGTGTGTGTGTGTGTGTGTGTATTCACTTAAGTATATTCACTTCTAGGGGGACTTATCACTAGTTTTAATTTGCATTGTCATCATTGTAACAATAAATGCCTATGTGATGCAGACATCATCAAGTCATTAATCCTGCACAATATGCAGGTATATCATTACCTAATTCTAGCAGGAAAGACCATCTGGGAACCCTAAAGTTAATTATTAATACAACCCTCCATTTTATTGAAGTAACCTCTGAAATCCAAGATCTTGACTGAATATCTATTCTTTAAAATAAATTTTTGAGTATTTTTGAGCACTTTTGCAATAACAAAAGCCATACTAAGTTTTATTTGGCGTGAATTTTTGAAATCTGCACCTTAAGTGCCAGAAACCTCTGATTTGCTTACATTTTTAGTAGAATGCAACCTTTTATTTTATCAATTTTTGAAAAGATTGAAGAGCCCCAGAACAAAGAATTCCAATTTGTTATCACATTAGGTTGGTTTTTGGTGTTTATCTTATGTAAATATTTTGTGGAATAGAAGAAACATTCTGACAAGATTTCCTCAGCAGTTTGTACTTTGAGCCCAAAGTACAGCCACAAGTCAAGAGACCATCCTCAGAAGTGTTTAATGCATCCACAACTATTCAAAACACATTCCTTGGTTCTGCAATAGCATTTTGCAATGTACTAATCATGATTCAGGCTAATCTTTGGATATGCTAGAATGGATTGCCACTCATTCAACTGAGATTATCTTTGCTGTTCTAGAAATCAGACATGGATTATTTAATGACAATAATATGTGTTTCTCTTTCTCTATGAATAAAGCATGGCCTTAGCTGAATGTTAAAGTCAAACATGCCACTGGCATGTTTCAAATTATACTCAGCAAGTTGCAAGTACAGTATTATGTTCTAGTACTTTACAGTGATTATATGGGCGTTACTAGAACAGGCATGAAGTAAACTTTGTGTTTAGCTTACATTTTTCTCCCAAATAGAAAACATTTCCAATGTAGTCTTTGATATCTATTGTAGTGTTTCCCAATCTTAGCAACTTTAAGATGTGTGGCTTTCAACTCATCGAATTCCCTAGCCAGTATGCAGAGTTAGATACAGATATGCTAATATGAATATGTCATAATCTTAGAATGAGAAAGGGAATGGTGATTTAACGAGATGATGGGAAAAATTTATTTCAGAATTAACAGCCAGTAGCAGTATATCAGATTTAATAAATAAAGCTACCTTAACACTGTTGCCTTTGTAGCCTCTTAGTCTCCCCTTGTTAAATGTTATAACTTTTCTTTCTACAAAGCAATTATTTTGTTTTATACAAAGCCTATATACCGATTTTTGTTTCCTTTCTCGATCATTTTTATTTCCTCCATTTTCTATAATGTTTTAGTAAGGCTTCTTGCAGTATGTTATAAAATCAAAGCAAGAATGCTTTGCCAAAATCCATTCAGAACTCTTTCCTCTGTGTATAAATGTAATATAAATCTCAGGAGAGTACATATGTCACTTAAACAATTTATTAGTGATAAACATACAATATATAGACATTTAAAGACAAAATGTTTCGGTTACTCTCTACTACTGTAGTGCTTTGAAACAGAATGAAACACTGTGATAATTGCAAATGTTATAGCAATATAAATATAGCTAACTATCTGTTTTATAGGTAAATATTATTCTTTACAGTGAAACATATTATGCCATTTTTAATTGGTGAATGCACTGGTTATATTCACTGTTCAATCAAACAGTTTGATCAGTATGAACACAGACAAATCAGGTGAGCTGTTATCGAAATACTTCATACTTCAATTGATTTAACTGATGTTACTTCTGTTTAACAATATTTGTTATACTATAAACGGCTCTAACATGCAAGTGTACCTTTGACAACCAGCGCCACAAGATTTCCTGGCTTCCTGAAATTGTGAATGTGGCCTTTTAACTAGCAGTCTAAATTGGGCCTGGCAAGCCGAACTACAGATGCAAACAAGACAAGGTCTCTGGATAATTTTCAGCATAGTCGTAATAGCCGATCACATCTGGTATTTCTTTAAAAACCAATCAGATTTGTTATTAAAACGGGGAGGAGGCAGTGGGTAGAATGGGATCCCTTAGCTGTCTCCCCGGCAGATTCCCCCCCACCCCATTTTAAACATCTGTCCTGCTTTAGGAGCGTTTGAGTGGCATTCGCGGTGGGGTAAAGCTGCTTCAGAATTAAGGGTCTACATAGCATTCCGTATCAGATTTAATGCATTTAAGCAGCTTTAGCGCCGTCACCTTTCTTGTTCCCTTAATCTCTCCCTTTCAATGCAATTATCATCACGCATTTGTGTCTCGACTAAATTCTGTATTCAAGTTTGGGAAGCGCAATGCATAAAAAAGAGGACATCATCTCCAAATTTCGTCAGATCATTTTCAATAAATACTCCTTAAATTAGCGGGCCCCGACGCGTTCCAAGTTTCGTGAGGTTTTCCTTTGCATTTGGCAGCAGCAACGAAGAGTATTTAGACCAAACACCGCCGGTTGCACGGAAACCAGACAGTAGGAAGTTGTAGTCTGACGTTTATTGCCAGCTTCCTTTTCCACGAAATCCGTGGGCGGTGAGTATGGCCTGGCGAATCGGGCTCCCGGGGTTGGGAAAATGCGGTCTGTTTGGAGACGCGATGATTGATCGATTGCGGAAAATGCGCCGCGGTGAACCGAGCCGGCCTTCTACAAAGAAAAGGGAGTATTGAAAGGGAAGAAAAGGAAGTCGAGGCTGCTTGGATGGAATAATGATCGCCCTTTTTGGGAAGCTCCGGAGTTGCTTCGTTCTGCCGCGTGGAGCCCGGGCGTTTCCTCTTGCTACCGGGCGCGGCCTTCGTGCCTGGGGTTTTCCCGAGGGATGTAAGTGGGAGACGATCTCTCGGCCCTGCCAGGCGAACAAGAGAGGGCGCGGTTAGTCTGGAGCCAGAATCAAAGGCGAACGCCCACGTTCCACGGCGCCATCGCATGGCCGGCCCTTGCTTGGCCTCGAATGCGACTGAGGAGTCGCTGAGCGAGAAAATGGGCCGCTTTGTGGCTCACTACCATACCGCTTTAGAGCAAAATGCAACCAAAACAGAACTGTCCCTTCTCCTTTCCTTCCTCGGATTTTTGTATAATGTTCAATGAAATATCCTTTGCAAAAATCAGCTGTCCCAAAACTGAGGAAAAATATATTGAATATTGTTCATTCCCAAATTCTTTGATTCTTGGAAGTACCGTAATTCTTGGGAGATCATTTAAGGTACCTAAGTCTTCTTCAAATTTCCACAGCGGAGTGTTTTCCAGATTGAATTTCCAGCAAAACCAACAGGGGTTGAGGTATTCACAATGACTTCCAAAATATCCTAGATATGGATTGTCCTAAATCCATAATAAGACGATATATAGTATATTAAATGGAATTTAGTTTAGCGAAATACATTTAAGTTTCAGTATTTGATTATTTGGAGAAAATCTATTGAACTCTTATGAGATTTCTTTCCAAGTAACTGCAAATGTTTATATTTCTATCCTGAGTACAATTGTTAAGAAGAATCTCTTGTTGGTTTCGTTATTACTGGTATATACAAGTAGTCCTCTGCTTACAATATTTCATTTATTGACCAAAGTTACAACAGCCCTGAAAAAAGTGACTTATGACAGTTTTTCACATCTACGACCTTTGCAGCATCCCCATGATCATGTGATCAAAATTCAGATGCTTGACAACTAGTTCATATTTATGACCATTGCTATGTCCCAAGGTCATATTACCTTTTGTGATTTTCTGACAAAGTCAATGACGAAGCCAGAATCACTTAACAACTGGGTTATTATCAACTGTGATTCACTTAACAACTGTGGCAAGAAAGGTTGTAAAAATCACTTAAAATGTCTCACAACATAAAATTTGGCCTCGTGATCCTAAATTGAGGACTACCTTTAAGTTTATTAGCGTTTTGATCATACTCTCCTATTTCTGTGGAACATTTCAATAGAATAGCAGGCTTTGTGCTGATACATATAGGCTATACGTTCCTCTTTCAGCTTCCTTCTCCATGTTAACAGTTTTTCATAGTTCTTACCACTACAGGAGTGTAAAATTCCAATTTCTTCCTGTTTACACTCAAGTAGCTTCTACTTATTATCCTCCTAGGCCAGCTGGTTTAGGTTTCCCAAGACTTTGTAAGACCACCATTTTCCCAATAGTCAGTTGAGTTTTGGTTTTGCTTGTTTCAACTCATAACTTGTGCAATGCACATTCCCAACCACTGAAGTTAAAACACAGAGATACTGGTTACCAGAAGTGGAAGGTATAGAATTTCATAGTCATTTCCAGTGCATATGCTAGAGCTGAATGATGGTTCTTAAATGTGCTCAGGTTACTGGACGTACAGGAACACAACATGCGGGCTCTAGGGAAAAAAATTAAGACAGAAGATAAGATCAGTTGTTAGTCACAAACCTGTTCAACCACTGGGTATTAAAAAAAAAGTATGCATTTCAGAAACTGAATACAGGTAGTCCTTGACTTACAGCCATTTGTTTAGTGACTGTTCAAAGTTACAACGGCACTGCAAAAAATGACTTGCAACCAACTGCTAGAGCATACCCATGATCACACATTCAAACTTTTGAGTGCTTGGCAGCCAGCATATATTTATGACAATTGCACCATCCCAGGATCATGTGATCTCTATTTGTGACTTTCTCAACCAGCTTTTGATAAGCAGTCAGTGGGGGAAGTACCACTCACTCAATCACTGAAGTGATTCACTTAACAACCATGGCTAAAAAAGAAGAAGAGTCAGGCATGACTGACTTAACCATCTTGCTTAGCACCAGAAATTCTGGTGCACCAGTTCTGGTTTTAAGTTGAGGACTACTTGCATAGCCCCTCCCATAGCATGTGCTGTCTAGCCGTATGGGATTATAATTTGGATAATCCATGTTGTGTCCTTCACATCTGGAAAACACCACACTGAGGAAAAGCTATTATTTGCAGTGCTTGAAAAAAACTGGTACAAAAGATTAAATCTGGCAGTTTTCAGGTAGATGGAATTTAGACTGAGGTTAGCAGAAGGAGATGGCATTTAGTCTTATATTACTTTAATGGTTCAGTTAAAGTAATAGATTGCTCTTAAAAGTTTATTGAAGCTGCCAGAAGGTGGAACTAGTAAAGTTATTGTCCATGTAGTACTGATTTATTAGCCATGTTCAGATTTATTAATTGCGGGGCAATGTCTGAAGATAATTGACTTTTGACATTAGGATTTCTGATAAGCCCTTTCTTTATTTTGATTTTCTTTTAAATATTTTTGCACAATGCTTATTTTACAATTGAATTTTAGCTATGCCTTGTTTGTAGCCTGCCTTTTACTCTCCACAAAAGCGTGAGAGGGGCTCGCTGAGAAAGAGGAGTTTTAAAACTTCGCAAAAGGGCTTTTACTCCCCTTTGGTGTGAGGAAATAAAACGCTTGCACGAATCTCGAACAAAATAACATTATCCTCCGCCTCTGCTACGAAAAGGACGTCGTGAACCTTCCATAGAAACCAACTAGTTGCCGACCTCTCAATACATGGAAAATTCTCTTATGGCCTCATCGGGGATTATGAGCAAGCCGGAACGCAACGGGATACGCCTTGTGGGGGGGGAGGCAAGGGGGCGGAGCAATGATGAAAGTCGGTTTCACTCTCTTCCAATTGGCCGCGAGGGAAGGGGGCGTGGCCGAAGCGGAGAAGATATTTTACCGTAAGAGGGTGGGGCTGAGGGTGAGCGATGTGTTAAGTCGTTTTTCGTCCTCCGACAGTCCGGTAAGATACCTGTCTTGGCTGTTCCTACTGCTTAACCAGGTATGATAGGGGCGGGATGGCGTAGTGCTGGCCATGGTGTTAGTATTAGTCGGGTTAAAAATAGGTTGGGGGGGGGGACAGAAGGAAAAAGGGTGGAGCGGGGTCAAAGCCAACTGCGAACCCAAATCGTGTGTCGTTGGCAACGTAGTAAGAAAATCGCGGCACTTTCTGGTTTTCATTCCTGGTCCCAAATTACTACTTGGGGTAATTTGAAGCTCTCCTCCCCGGCTTAAAAGCTGTCCTTTACGGTATTCGCCGCCATCGTCATCGGCCCTTTTCGTTCCGTTGGAAAAACTCGGCTCGTTTGCAGTGAAGCAACTTTCGCTCCCTTCAAAGAAGATGACTTGACAAAATGGAGCCCCGAGGAAAGCGAATCGTTTACCGGTGACTCAGAGCCTCGCCCTGAATAAATAGTTTTCAGTTGAGGAGAAAAGTACTTATCTGCTATGTTTAAAAGTTTCTCTCATTTTAGGAGCCACGGCGCCATTCCAGGTTAGAGACGCCGTTTTGATTCCTCTGCCTGTTAAAGCAATTGCAGCACAGCAGCCTTTGTTGCCAAATGAATTTAATTCACTTTTACCTTCCCGAATCATGGCTAAGCGCATGTGGTCTGCCAAAATCCATGTTTGACTGGCAGCCTTGACATTTTTAGGTTTAAAGGGTGCCAGAGGAAAAGTGTCCTCTGCTAAAAAAGTTCCCTTCTTTAAAGTTACAAATAAAGACAGCCCATTTAATCTCCCTCCTGTTTTTTCCTTAATTTATAATTTGGGGTTTTACTTGTAGTTATAAGATGTTGCTACCCTATGCATAATGTTTGGTTATCTGTGTAAGCCATTAAGTCTTTTCTGATGGGGTGAATGTAAAGTAGATTAATAATTGTACAGAAAATCTTAATTCTTTGCCCTCTAATAGTCATCTGATTTTTTTTTCCTGAGCCAGATCTTGTAGCACACCCTCTGAAGTTTTGGCACTACATTTTGTATAATTCTTTGGTCATATGACCAGAACGATTAATGAATGAGCAATAAAGTTATGGTCCAGTTCAGTTGTAGGGCACTAAGTTTGGTGTGGTGCTTACTTGAATTAAAAAGTTTCAATAATTTGTTAGCAATGTTCATTTGCCAAAAGCAGGCTGCTTTTGGTCTTTTTGTGTATGAGGGTGGTTTTAATTTGTGGAAGGCATTTTTTACTGCCTATTTTCAGATTTCCTTCCATAGGAATCAAGTTCAATAATCTTTCAAATTTGTGATCATGCTTCTAATAAAAAAATTTCCAATTGTTGCTTTTGTTTGTCTTCTTTCTCCCCCCCCCCCAGCTTAGAAGAAACATTTAACTGAAGTTGCAAAATAAAATGCTCACTTTTCTTTCTACCTAGATTGTGGAAATGTGTACATTTCAAAATAATTTGGAAGAAACACTTATGACCCTGCCATAATGCATTGCTCTTTATAATGTTCATTAAAGCAGTCCAACTTTTTCCAGTTTATGTGCAAAAACTGATGCTAGTGCTGCTTGAAGGAGTTAGCTTGTTAAAGTTGATGTAATTTTTAAAGCAGCAGTATTGTATGGCTCAATCAGGCACCTGAAAACACACAAACCAGGGATGCTTTATGAATAGTGGATAAGTAATATGGGCAAAAGCAATTTATCCAATTTTTTGAAGCATGCAGCACCTTTAATTTTAAACGTTAATATTCACATAGCTAATTGGCACTTTGGTGGTACATATGCTTTTGGCAAGAGCAAGGAAAGGAAGTTTTTGAAACATAAGCTGTGATCCAGAGTTTTCACTTTAAACTTCAGGTGTGATTTATATTGCCATTAAATAACCATATCTGGAACATTAAATCTAATATGCTATAACAATAGTTTTATGGATTCCCTTGAACTCTTCATGGTGAATAGGCAAGAAATAAATTGACAGGATCCGTTTTTTAAGGAGCTCCTTGATTATATAGTTTTAAATATGACAATAAGCAAATGGCCATCTCAGCTGACAGTTTCTTTTGAGTGATGGCTGATACCTTGTTCCACTTGCTTTGCCTCTAGAGCACACTTGGACAATGTTTGTGGGCCAGAGGACACACTAGATATTTAACTCTTAAGATGAATATGAAGATGTGTATGATCTATTAAATCAGATTAATTGATACAGCAGACGATCGTTTTGTAGCTTGTCAGGGCCTTGAGACCTCAGGGATATTCTCTATTACTACTTTTGCTTATTTTTGTGTCATTTTTTCCTCTGGATAGACATGGTTCCAAACAAACCGTAGTACTGTGTGGCAACTTCATTTTTGTCTTGTAAGAACATCTGTGGGAATTATGAAGGTTTAGGAGCATTCTTAGAAAGAAATATGAGGCTAAAGGCTGGCATAGTGCTTTATTGGATGCCAGCTTCCTACTGATAATTTAATAAAAGAACCAAAAGGAAACTAGAATGAGGCAAAGAGTAGAATTAAGTCTTTCTGAACCTGCCATGGAATTACAGATAACAAGGTAACAATTTCCAGGCAGTGTCAACATACCTAAATGGCATTGAGTTGAAAAAGCTGTGGGATGACAAAGGTTATGATTTTTTATTATCCACAGGAGCATTACAATGAAAAACATAATTGGAAGTTATGATGTCTTAACTATGAATAGAGCAGCATTCATAAAGGCTTATTTGGCCTAACCATTGAGCAGCCACAGACAGTGATGGTAGTAAAGCCTTTTCACTGAACTGAATTTCTTGGACTTAATGGATATTATGCCTCATAATTTTTAGAAGCAGTGTGGAAGTGGATTGAGATTGCTTTCTTTTGGAATATCTTTTTAAATTACCCAATTGGGGGATTCCCAGTTTGGTGTAGTGGTTAAGGCACCAGGCTGGAAACCAGGAGATGTGATTTTTAATCTGGCCTCAGGTATGAAAGCCGGCTGGGTGACTTTGGGCCAATCACTCTCTCTCAGCCCAATTCACCTACCAGGTGGTTTTTGTGGGGGGAAATAGGAGGAGAAAGGAAAATCAGGTATGTTCACTGCCTTGAGTTGTTTATAAAAATAATTTAAAAAAAACTAGCCAGGCCTAACCCTACTTATTTTCAAAGTCTAAACAAGATCAGTCTGGCTGCTTCCTGCAGAGAGAGTCCCAAATAGAATACATTTTCCCAAGAATTACTTGATATTATGAAGTATTTCTTTGCCCATAAAGAAAGGCAATTTCTGAACCATGCTCTCTTCCCTCAGGATGGGATAATGACTTGCATATCTGAAAATGATTGGTAAAGGAACTATATGGTATTTGGAATAAAAAGGGACGGAAGGAAAAAAATAGGAGGATTTAAGTTGCACAGTTGAGTTGTCCATTCTTAAGAGTATGTTGTCATCCTAGAAATAAATTGCTAAATCTCAGTGATTACATATAGAGCAATAACAGACTACCTTATCTAAAACTCCCATATCTTTGGCTTTAAGCTGGCAGTGTGGAGCAATTTTCAGCCAAGGATGGACACTATGTTAGGGATGGTATGGTCAAGGCAAACTAGATCAAACATACACTGTCCTTCCACCTTGTTTAAGGTTTAAGGTAATGATGGGGAGAGTCCTTTCACAGAAGTCTTAGGAAATTTTTTTTTCTATAGTTACTGGTGAGATTGCAAGGTTGACTTAAAAGCTCCATGGCTTCCATTTGCTTTAGCAGTCCAGAAAAGACGAAGATACTGAGCACAAATGCTCAGTCAGTAGATGCAACTCAATGGGGTGGGGGACCCAAAAACAGGAATTACATAGGAATTGGGGCCAAGCACAGCTTATCTTCCAGGAAAAGTAGGAGTGAGTAGCACTGAAACTACTATGCAGAACTCCTGTTCTAAGCCCCCAACACACATAAAACAGAGAGGATAAAGTTTTCTTTATACAGACCTATCTGCCTGAAGGCTGGGAGGTTTCATGCATCACAGTTGGACAGTTGGGGAAAAAAATCCAGAAATAGGTTTTTATTGCCCTAAGAATTTAAAGCATGAAATTGAAAGTGAGTGAGGTCTTTCTATGTATTCAGAATGAACAGACTAATTTGCACACTGCATAAAGCTCCTCATCCCTTCAGCAGTTATAATTATGGCGAATTCGCTATTAGAACATCACTTCTATGTGGGAAAGATTATTTGTAGAATGGATTGGTAGTTAGGATGGATATTTAGGCTGGGTTTACTAGAACTGATCAATTACATATTTTCTGGAAGGTTAGCCGATGTGAATAATCGTTGGAATGACCTTTGTAAGCCACTTTAACTTAAATAACTCAGTTTATGCCAAGATTCATTTATAAATGTGTTAAGGAAAAATGTTACATACTAAGTGAGTGTCTAGAGTCCACAGGACCTATAGTAACTTATGTATGTATTCCTGCAGAAATTAAGTTTACTTGATTGCAATTGTAACTCTTGAAGAGATTGTGAATAATATTAGAGGCCTGGGCACTCGGTTGGTTTAGAACCAAAATATATAACATCAGAATATAAGAAGCTAACCAGTTCATTATGTCCTGCTAGTCTAGATGTGGGAAAATTTATTGGATCTACTAAGGAAGATGACCAACCAGACAAGAAATCACCAAAGTATAAAGGGGGTAGTTTTTTTAGGAGTGTTGAGGCTTGTGAAATATCCCTCAAACCCCTGAAAATCACAGAAATGAGGGGAAAGGTAGCAGCTTTTCTCAGATCTGATTCAACAATTTTCCAGGATTTTCAGGAAAATATTCTTGAGCTCCATTTAAAAGTACCACAATTATACCATGACGTTTGGCAAGCAATGCACATGCTTTGCCCCTGGATTGTAGTTCCTTCTTTCTGGTAAGCTATGCTGCCTCTTGAGTGTAACATTTCATAATTAAGTTCCAAATTACTTCAGACAGAGGTATTTAGCTCTTGAGCAAGGTTGGTGTCGAAGAAATTCTGTCTTGAAGTGGCTAGCATGGCTGTAATTGCGAAAGACCAAAAATGTAACTCCACTAGTTTGCATCCAGTCATTCAAGTGGGCTATTTTTTTAACCCGAGGGTGCCCTTTTCTCATCTCTGTAGTTAAGACCTCAGAAATGGACCTTGACTTGCAGTGCCAAGAATTTGATGCATCAAAATGGAAAGAACTTGTTGCATCCATGAAAGAGCACAAAACAATTAGGTAAGTTAACCACATTTAGTGAATTGTAAGGGCTTTTTGAAGGCATTGTATGACAATTCTAACATTTCCCTTCATGGTTTGAATTGGGGGAAATTAATAATGGATCAGCATGAAAATTCTTCTGAAATGTCACTCACATGAAGGATGGTATTTTCCCCCCTCACTTTCCCCCTCCAATGTTTTGCTTTCCCATATACCCAATGTTTCTAATTCTTGGAAGTTTTAAATGTGTGGACTTCAACTCCCAGAATTCTCTAGCATTGAAAAACACTGCATATAGTGATTTCTCTTTCTCACTCCAGTTCATGTGTTTTCCAGGTGCATTTGCTCATAGATCCTCTTTAGCCATCTTGGACAAATTGTTCACTATAGTAGGAAATTGTACTGAAAGCACTTAGTATTGGTTTGCGGGGGGGGGGGATCATGTAAGTGTACTATGTTGTTCCAGGATGTTCTTAAATATTTGAGATACATGCTGTTCTGCATCTGTTAGATTTGATTCAAGCATTTTAAAAGTGTACTAATAAGCTTAGCCTATGAGGGTGCTATAGATCAGGGGTCTCCAACCTTGGCAACTTTAAGACTTGTGGACTTCAACTCCCAGAATTCCTCAGCCAGCAAAGCTGGCTGAGGAACTCTTGGAGTTGAAGTCCACAAGTCTTAAAGTTGCCAAGGTTGGAGACCCCTGCTATAGATGACAGATACTTCATCTGGCTAAATTAGAGCTAATGCCTAAATCTATTTCTCCTCTAAATTTTTAGATTGGATGACTGCGGTGTGGGAATTAGCCATTGTGAAGATCTTTCTGTTCTTTTGACTACCAACCAAGAACTAATTGAACTGAACCTAAGCAACAATGAACTGGGAGATGCTGGTGTGGATGCTCTATGCAAAGGATTGTTAAACCCCAATTGCAAACTTCAAAAACTCTGGTAAATATTCCTAGAATTCATAATGGCTTTAGTAGCTTTGGATTATACCTTCCATGAATGTTGATAATATACATTACAGTGGCCATGGCCACTTCGACCCGCCCCTCGAAACTGCTCCGATCCCCACTTAGGCGGATCTGTGGAGAAAGTGCAGGTAGACAAGAGGCCTGAGGCAGAGGCGGACTGCTTCCCTGGGGAGTTTGTTCTTGTCCCTCCTTCCTTCTTTTTGTATATATACTGATCCTTCTCTTCCCTCCAACCCCCTGCAAAAAAAACCAATGAAATTTCCAACTGCCTTAAATTATAACTTTTTTAGTTTTGAACCAAAATGGACAAATTCTGAAAATTGAGGTCCAACATAATGAAAGCATGTCAGGTTGGCAAAATCAACAATTATTGGCAGTTGAATCTCTAGGGCCGTGATAGCGAACCTATGGCACGTGTGCCACAGGTGGCACGCGGAGCCATATCTGAGGGCACGCAAGGTGTTGCCCTATGTCAGCTACAGCATGCATGTGCGCACTGGCCTGCTGATTTTTGGCTTTCCAGAGGGCGGGGGGAGGCCGTTTTCACCCTCCCCAGGCTTCAGGAAAGCCTCCGGAGCCTGTGGATGGTGAATAATGGACCCAACGGGCCTACCGGAAGTTCGGAAATGAACTTCCGGTAGGCCCATTGGGCCCGTTTCTCGCCATCCACAGGCTCCGGAGGCTTTCCTGAAGCCTGTGGAGAGCAAAAAACGGCCCAGCGGGCCTACCAGAAGTCCAGAGGCTTCAGTGAGGCCTGCTTGCATGTGGGGGGGGAGCGCAGGGGTGTGTGTGCACACATGTGCAGGGGGAGGGCATTGCATTGTGCGTGTGGTCACGTACACGCGTGCTATTGCGTGTGCACATGCCCTTTTGGCACCCGAGCAAAAAAAGGTTCACCATCACTGCTCTAGGGATTCAAACAGGGGTTTCCAGCTTTTGTTAGTAAATACCAAAAATTGAACTCCACACTTCCTCTATGCAAAACAGCTGAACATTTTGCTATATATATTTATAATTGTTTGCCAATTTTGAGATGGCGCATAAGGTACATGATGCATCAACATTGCTAGAGTTTATTGCCAGTCATTGAACTCATCAAGAAAAAACAGAAAGAACCACCCTGCTGGAACAGAGGAGTGATATTGGGAGAAGTTTAATCTGCCTTAATGTCTTTCAAGCCACACTTGACATTGTCACTCTCAGGAATGGGAATTTGTGGCCTTCAAAAATGTGTTTGTTTGACTGCATGTTCCAGCCAGCATGACCACAGCACTCAGTAAGATGATACTTGCTATCCGCTCCTACTCTCAAGCATTAATGTAATTTACACCGTTTTATTATTCCAGGTTACGAAACTGCAATTTAACTAAAGCTTGCTGTGAGAAGCTTCGTTCTGTAGTTAGCAAATCATCTCTGACAGAACTACACCTGGGAGATAACAGTTTGGGCACATCAGGTGGAAAAGCATTGTGCCAAGGACTTGTGGATTCAAACTGCCAACTAGAATCACTACAGTAAGTATTTGAAGTCCTTCAGTACATATAAGACAGCAAATATGTTTTAGTTAGAAGTTTCTCACGTTAGAAAGCTGCTTTTTCACCCATCTTGTAATGACCACCAACACAGAATTGGATAAACCAGTGAGTATGGGATAGTGGTTGAGATACGGAGGTTGAGGTACTGAGATCAGTCATGAAATTATATCAAATGAGGGATCCAAAGTCATGCTCTTTCACCCAGACAGCTAGAGATTACATGAGTCTCAGGGAAGGTGGACTTGGCATCTTACATTGATTCATTCTTGTAACTTTAGTCATTTTAGATATCAGGTCATTGACTTTTCAGCGGCCCTGGTTTCTGGCTGTTACCGCTTAATACCTAGTCTGCTTATAGTAAGTTTTCTGTCTTGGAAATCTCAGGGATTTCCCAATTTTATTTATTGATGGGGTTGTACGTCTGTACACATATTTTTTGTAATAATGGTACGGGATGCTTCTGGACTCTTAATTCTTGATTGATGAGCAAGAAACATTTATGATTGGGGTGGCCTTCATACAGATTATCTGGTGTGCCAGTTGTGCCCTTTCCTGAATCGAGATGCCTTAACACATCTTGTAGTTGTTATGACTTCATTTCATTTTGGCAGCTGCAACATTTAAGTGGGTCTGTGAAGACCACTTAGAAACTACAGGTTGAATATAGTGCAGCAATGCAAGTAGATTGTGGGCATATCTTGTTTTGATCACATAGCGTAGCACCTCTGCTCTGTATTGGTTATTTCTTGGGGCCCGGATACCTGCACAACATCCTTCCTCTAGTTGTTTCTGCCCATAAGATCTGGCAGAATCAGCATGCTCCAGATTTCCATTAGTGAAACAGTGCCATCTTGTTGGGATATTGGAGACGTGTACTCTGTGCCATTTCTGCTTTCTGGAACCACATCCCCCCCCCCCCCAAATGCACATGATCCCAATCCTGTTGTGTTTTCAGAAAGGCTTGATGACCTGAGTTTTCAACAAATCCTTGGCAAGATGGTTTATGACTCCGATTGTTGAACTCTGTTTTATGATGTGTAACTGGTTTCATTAATTTTCCTGACTTGGGTTTTGACACTCTAATTGTTACTTGCTTGCTTGTAAACTGGAATTATAAACTTGCTTTCTTGCTTTAATCTTATTTATGCTTTGTTGGCTGCTTAGAGTTGGTGTTATGATGGAGACCGGCTAGAGGTAGATTAATTAAATGAATAAGAAAACTAAACAAAATTGGGTTGGAAAGACTTAGAATAATTGTCACTTTGAATGTACACTAATCGGCATACATTAAAATGAAATTACATTTCAGAATTTCAGAAAGCGCTGCCATAGGTTATTAATATGTATACATCCTCTGCACTGTCCCCCAAAAGTATAATATATGTCTTTACTATTACCTTTTGGAAATCAACTCACTCCTCTCTCTTATAGACTACAATTCTGTGACCTCACAAAGGAAAACATCGAAGCTCTCTGCTCTGTACTTTCCGTCAAATCATCCCTGCAAATGCTCAACCTGAGTAATAACAAGCTAGGAGATGAAGCAGTAAAAAACCTCTGCCAAGCCTTGGTGAAGGGCTCTTCTAACTTGCAATCCCTGGAGTAAGTTCATATTTGTCTGGAGTTCTCTCTTTTGGGCTATGTCACGGCTGAGAATTTTACCCTTACCTTAAAGGGTAATCCACCCAAGATGGACTGTACCAGAGTGAACGTTTAAAACAGTTTGAGATTGGAATAGCTATTTCGGTTATTCTGAGTTCAGAATAAAACAAATGTATTAATCTGAGGTAATATGGACGGCCAAGAGTTACTCTAAAGCGGGAGTGTCAAACTTAAGGCCTGCGGGCCAGATCTGGCCCACGATGTGGTCGAATCCAGTCCGTGGGACCGTCCTGGAAAATGTAAGGGGCCAGTCCGCGTGGCTTTCGCCCGGTCTACCCAATGCAAAGAGGAAACATCAGGCCAGTGTGGCTTCGGCCCAGTCTACCCAGTGCAAAGAGGAAACATCAGGCCAGTGTGGCTTCGGCCCAGTCTACCCAGTGCAAAGTGGAAACATGCCAGCAGTTTGGGGAGTGGCGTCACACCTTTAGAAATCTAAAGCCATGTGTTCTATAGCTGCAAGATCCCATCTCTAACACTGTGATTATTGTATGCAGAGTTGCTGAAATAACACAATTCTTTTGTCAGTTTTCTAGTGAAATACAGTGCAGCTTTGGAATTGTTTTTTGTTTATTTGCAGATTAGAGAGCTGTGAGATCACACGTGCTAGTTGTAAGGACTTCAGTACTTTCCTCAGTAATACCCCATCCTTGAGAGACTTATGCATAGGAGACAACAGTATTGGTGATGCAGGACTAGCTATCCTCTGCCAAGGCGTCCAAAATCCAAATTGCAAAGTTGAGAAACTATGGTAAGTGGCTCCCTAAACATGGGCAGTCTTAGAATTTTGTATGAAATGTCCTTTGGTAACAAAAATCAATCAGGCTGTCAAGCCCCGAGGCAACTAGGTTGTTACAGCCAAATCCAGAATGGAAATCTGCTTAGTAACATCTCTATTTTATTTCAAATTGGAAAATGGGGTTAATTTACTGCATTTTTAATATTTAAAACTACACCTATATAATTATCCTAATATGTTAAAAATATAGTATACATTTTCAGATATTATGGTTTGCTACCATAAGTCTTGGCAGCATACTTTTTTCTCCCAGTGCAAATGAGAATAATTCATGAAATTTAAAGTGTACACAATCTTAAGTTGTATACATAGGTGTTTTTGGTATTCCTCTCTGGGGGGGATGGAACTCCGTGTGCAATTTCTGTAATAATTCTTTATGTCTATAAAGTATATTTCTAAAGGAATGTAACATTTGCCATAAATGAGTCACAAATCCCAGTTTTCATCCAGGTTTCTATAAACGGCCATCTAGCCTAGTAATGGCCAATTCTTTTCTGTTAAAGATAATCTCTGATTCTGGAGTAATATCAGAGATGCTACCACCAAATGGCTGCCATCAAATGGGGGTCCCATTCACATCAAAGACTAAGGCTGGAGGGAGGGGGAGAACAACCTTCAGGGCTCAAGTATGTTGAGAAATAGACTTGGTCTTGATCTGTTTTCATTGGCCAAGGGAGAATTTTGATTCTGGGTCATAGGTTTATTTCAATATTTTTTATGCATTACTACTTAGTACAAGTGAATGGGATGTAGTTTAAGGAGCAGGTTTATAAAGATGTAAATAAATGTTTCAACTGAGGGAACCATTTGAAACCCATCTTAATTGTTGGTGAAAAGCTAAAGGCAATGTTTTGGTGATTATTTCAGGTTGTGGGAATGCAATATCACTGCTGGTGGTTGCAAGGACCTTGCCACAATCATTGGCACCAAAGAGACACTCAAGGAGATGAGCCTGCTGGGAAATCCTGTGAAAGATGAAGGAGTCGAATTTTTATGTCAAGGGCTGAAGGATCCAAAAACAAAACTCCAATCTCTGTGGTTAGTGCATTATTTTCTTTTTGCTGCAATCAGCAATCCTGCTTAACAGGATATGCCTAGAATGGAGGGACAAGGTAGCTTCAAGGGATTGCTTAAATGACATTCCTGCCAAGCTTCTGATTTCAAGAATCTGTAAGGTTACCCATCCCCAGCAAATATATCCTTGCTGTGAGGTGGAAGCTCTTTAAACCTCCCTTAATTTTCTGAGCGTATCTTTGCTTTTCTGTTAACTTGCCATTTTTACCACTGAAGCCCTAGGCCAAATGGATATGAAAATGAGAGTTCTGTGTGGAAACAGGGAGAGAATCATGTGGGTAAATAGAACTAGGGTTACTGGGTCTTCAGCATGTTGTTCCATATAGGCCGGAACAAAACTAGCTGCTAATAATAATTTGGCAGAAGAGAAAGCAAACAAAATCTGGGGAAAGACTTGTTGCATTGCGAAGCCCCAACGTTGTAAGAGATGCACTTATTTGCCTGCTACAGGTTAAGAGATTGTGGCCTGACTGCGGCTTGCTGCAAGAGTATTGGCTCTGCTTTGAGCGTGAACAGTGTCCTAAAAGAGCTGCAACTGGGTGGCAACTCCATTGGAGATGCAGGAGTGATTGAAATCTGTGAAGGCGTGAGGAGTCCAAATTGCAACCTTGAATCCCTCTGGTGAGTGACAGTTGTAAACCTCTCTTACCCTTTTTGTATACTGCTTTATGTGGGATTCTTCTAACCCTGTTTTTCAAACTTGGCAACTTTAAGTTGTATGGACTTCAACTCTCATGCTGGGTGGGGAATTCTGGGAGTTAAAGTCTATACATCTTAGAATTACCCCAGTGTGAAAAATACGGATCTACCTTTTTTTTCTTTGCCTGGAGTTTGCGGTGAATATTTTCCATGCACCCAGCTTCTGAGGGCAACATTCTTTACCTAGAACAACAACATGAATAGCCTTGGGGTGTATTAGTCCAGGAGGCATCTTCCTATGAAAAGTTGGCCTACACTAAAGCATTAGGATTCTTTTAGTTAAAAGGGGGCTTATATGCAAAATCTGAATGAATAAAGAGGAATAATAGGACACTAGATTTTGGTGTCATTTTAAATGGCTGATCTTCATCAGGTTCCGACACACACTGTATCATAATCCTGCAATTTTGAGAACTAGACAGTTATCATTGAAGGTGTTTTATATACTAATTGCTATTTTTGTGGATACATTAGCCAACCTGGAAGCCTTTAAAAAAAGCATAACCTTCTTAATGCAAATATAGGGTAGAGATTGTTTCTAAAGATAGGTGTGCCAATCACAGTTGACCTTCACCAAAGTAAAATAGAGATGCAACAAACCTTTGGGGAAATCAAACAGTTTCATTGATTTTGTATTGACTGAAGTTAGTTTAAGGGTATTGGCCACAGTATTTCGGTATATTAGCTGCTTTTCAAGCCCCCCTCTCCCTCCCCCCAGTGGTTTATTGAAGAATAACTAATACATTACAGGTAGTGACTGTTCAAAGTTACACCGGCACTGAAAAAGGTGACTTATGGCTGTTTTTCACACTTACGACCGTTTCAGCATTCCCATGGTCAGGTGATTAAAATTCAGATACTTGGCAACTGGCTCATATTTATGACGGTTGCAGTTTCCTGGTGTCATGTAAATCCCTTCTGCAGTCTTCTGACAAGCAAAGTCAATGGGGAAGCTAAATTCACTTAACCATGTTACTAACAATATAACTTCTGGCAGTAGTATCTTAACAAACTAAAGGCTTGAATCATTGAAACATTTTTGAGGGTTGGAACAGTTGCTGTTTGCAAATAGAGTCTCTATTTGCTCTATTTGCTCTATTTGCTATTGCTATTTGTAGTTAGAGCTACTATTTCTATAGCTCTAACTACATAGTTAGGGCAGTTCCTAAGTATTTATACAAATGGAAGGTGGGGTTTTTCTCCATTGTTCCAGTTTTTTTGCAAACATTTGGTGTTATTCTGACTTCTTCCTAGGCTGGGGCAGTCGAGTCTTACAGCAGTTTGCTGTGACGCACTTGCCAAACTTATAGTTGAGAAACCGTCTCTACGGGAACTGGATGTGAGCTACAGCCAAATAGGGGATGAGGGTGTGTTGAAGTTGTGTGAAGCAGTGAAAAATCCAAACTGTAACCTGAAATATCTAATGTAAGTATCTCTTGGTTAGCATGTAAGAATGAGGAAAAAGGGGTCGTTTAAGAGTGATTTTAGAAAAATGGAAAGGATTCGGTCTATAATTGTGTTCCGATTAAAAACTACATACAGTTTTAATAGAGCTTCCTAAACTGCTCTCTGCCAAATGCCTTTGTTATATTTGCAGTCAGTCTGTAATTATTTCCAGGATGATCAATCACCATTTTAAATATTTCAGAACAGCGGTGGGTTGCTCCCAGTTCGGCCTGGTTCTGTGAACCGGTAGTGCCGGCGGCAGGAGGCTCCGCCCACCTGCCCAGGACGCTTCTGCGCATGCGCGAACCGGTAGCAACGGGTTTTAGCACCCACTGCTGTTTCAGAAGCATTTCATTGAGCGCCTAATCGATTGACTGAGTTTGGCATGTTTTTCTTGAGTAGCCTTGCTCAAAGAATCATTCAGGATTCTTCAAATGCTCTTGATGTTCCTTCAAAGCGATTTGCCCTCAAATGTGTATCTTTAGAAACATGGTTCTGGTTGATTGAATCTTAATGTTAGAAAGAGCGTTAGTTGAATGCCTGCCTTTGGGGTAGCTAGAAAATCTCGTCTCTATGGCAGCGGTTCTCAACCTGGGGGTCGCGACCCCTTTGGGGGTCAAACGACCCTTTCACAGGGGTCGGGAGACTTCGCCTGGATGCCGCCATTTGGGTTCTTTTACCCTCTGCATATGCGCAGAACGCTTTGCGCATGCGCAGAGGGTAAAAGAACCCAAATGGCGACAGGGCAGCGGGCGGGCGCGGCGGCGGGGTGGGTTGTGGTGGGCGCGGGTCATGGCATTAGGAAGGTTGAGAACCACTGCTCTATGGGAAGTAGCCTCACTTGTGGAAATGAGATTTTATGTGTGTTATTGTATAATTAGAGATGTGATTACCAACTTTGAGTGATTTTATGCTTCTCTGATGTTTCTAGTGTATTTCTAGTATTGAATTCTCATCTTTAATCTATGGTATTAATAATCTGAATGAAATTCTTTTTGCAGCTTGTATGACACTTACTGGACTTCTAGAGCAAACAAGGAGGTGAAGGCTCTGGAAGGGCTGAAGACTGACTTCCAAGTGGTTACATGAGTGGGGCAGCTTTGCTGGGACCATTTCTTGTCTTCTGTTGATCTTTGTTTTATAAACCAAGTTACTAGCCCAGTGGTTTGTTTGTTTGTTTGTTTGTTTGTTTGTTTTTTAATTTCAGAGTTATGGACATGATGTGATGTACCCAAAAATTCCATTCCATGTTAGGAATATGATAAAATGCTGAAGTAGTTCTGGAGAAAGCTTTTAGGCCTATATCAAATTAAAATGTATGTGTAAAAACTAGGTTGGTGGGCTTTTTACAGTTTGGAAAATAAGAGAAAAGAAGAGTAGAACAAACTAAAATAAATCTCTTGCCCACTGTTATAAAGCAATAATGTAGATTGTGTTAATTTTTCCCAGGGTAGGAAATAGAATTGTTTAGATAAGATTAATTGATAACATTGCTCACTTTGATAGCTAACAAATGGTTAAATGCAGTTATTTCATATTTTCTGCTGAAAGTATAAATGGTCTTATCTCTCTCAGCCTATGTAGCTTTATTAAAAAATAAAGTTATTTGCGAAGATATATTTAGGATTTTGTCTTTTGTTGAAAGAGACACTAAACATTTACATTAATTTCCTTTTATATATTCATGGATCAATAAAATTTTTTATTTATGTTACTACATTAATTTTTTAAAAGCCTGTACAATGCAAATGCTTTGCTTTTTTCTTCCCTGCCTAATTTTAATTAACCATAATACGTACGTATCTGGTGAAACATCCTATGCTCGCGTGCCAAAAAGGTGGGAGGGGCGCTCGCGCGCTCTCGCATGCCCACACCCATTCCCTCCCCCCCCCACGCATGCGCACAACACCCCCCATGCTGCCCCCTGCGCATGCGCACACCCCCCCACCGGAGCCTGGGACGACGAAGCCGGCAAACCGGAAGTGCGAAAAAACGCACTTCCGGTTTGCCGGTATGCTGTTTTTTGCACTCCGGAGGGTTCAGGGAAGCTCCCTGAAGCTCCGGAATGCAAAAAGCTACAAAACGGACAAACCGGAAGTGCGGAAAAGTGCACTTCCGGTTTGTCCGTTTTGTAGTTTTTTGCATTCCGGAGCTTCAGGGAGCTTCCCTGAACCCTCCGGAGTGCAAAAAACAGCACACCGGCAAACCGGAAGTGCGTTTTCTCGCACTTCTGGTTTGCCGGTGGGCAACCCTCGCGTGCCGGCTTCTATGGCTCCGCGTGCCACCTCTGGCATGCGTGCCATAGGTTCGCCACCACGGTCCTATGCTAATTGCTTACATTGAATATCCTCTCTGAGAAAATAGAGTGTTTAAGTGATGGGCAATGTGCTGGATGCGTTTCTGTTCTTATTCGAATATAGTATTCTGGTCCAGAAGATAACTAATCTATGTTAAACTTCAGTATGCCTTTCTAAAGTTTATTACATTTGATATACTATTCACACTTATTGGTACCATTTAATAATCACATTATTTTTGTTTCAGTAGCTTTTGAATTATTGTTGGAACAATTTAAGCAACAGCCCTGTATTGTGGTTACCTGTGACTTCAGTATTTAGCTGCTGCCATCTAGACTTGATAGGTTGCAGAAGATTATAGAGAATGGACTTCAAAGATAGTTCAGAAACATTTGGTGGAACAAACTGGAGCTGTTTGTCTTATAGGTACTAGAAATGGAGCAAGCAAGTTTCATCCTTTTGCAGGCTTACACGTACCTTATCAAAACACAAGTCCAAATTGTTACAACCCTGATCTATGTAATCTGTGGTATTATTTTAGGGGTGTATAACAAACTACCTACTTTACTTCACTTAAACTAGAACTGAGGCATAATGGACTGTAGCAGGTGTGGGTTCTGACTTACCTCGCTGCTGGTTCGCTTCCTCACGCACCACATGGTTCGCTTCCTCACGCTAAAAACCCAGCTGCGCATGCGCAGAAGTAAAAAACCTGCACATGCGCAGAAGCAAAAAAGATGGCGCCTATGGCGCCACCAAGAGAGCCGGTTCAGGGGGGTGTCCAGCCGGCCATCACTGCCGGTTCAGCAAACGGGAAATTCCCACTACTGGTTCTAAGAACCGGTCCGAACCAGCAGGAACCCACCTCTGGACTGTAGGCAATCATCTTTACTAATCTTGATTTTTACCAAATCAGCCTGCTATTTGTAGATTCAGTTTGGAAACAATGTATACTGTAAAGCCTTAGTAAGACCACACCTAGAATACTGCATCCAGTTTTGGTCACCACACTATAAAAAAGATGTTGAGACTCTAGAAAAAGTGCAGAGAAGAGCAACCAGGATGATTAGGGGACGAGAGACTAAAACATGATGAATGGTTGCAGGAACTGGGCATGGCTACTCTAGTAAAGAGAAGGACCAGGGGAGACATGATAGCATTTCCAATATTTGAGGGGCTGCCACAGAGAGGAAGGGGTCAAGCTATTTTCCAAAGCACCTGAAGGCCAGACAAGAATAATGGATGGAAACTGATCAAGGAGAGATTCAACCTAGAAATAAAATTTTCTGACAGAACAATAAACCAAAGGAACAGATTGCCTTCAGAAGTTGTGGGAGCTTCATCACTGGAAGCTTTCAAAAAGACTGGAGTACCATTTGTCAGAAATGGTGTAGGGTTTCCTGCTTGGGCGAGGGGTTGGACTAGATGACCTACAAGGTCCCTTCCAACTCTGTTAATCTGTTAATAATTAAACTCAGGTATCCATGAGTGATCTTACGAAGTCCACTTCAAACAATTCGCCAGGGTTGTGAAAGTATCTGTGTATTAACACAATACATAAAACAGAACACATAGACGTATCGAATGACCAACATACTTGAACAAGATTCAAAATTATCCTCTACTTGCAGTTCTTAGAGCCAGCTATTACAATATTTTCAGTGTCCAGGAAAATCCTAGAAAACTAATACCCTAGGACAATTAACAGGTGGATGTGCGAAGGATTCTTAAACAATCACTAACTTGTTTTAAAAGAGAAAGAGGGGAAGGGGGTGAGCTAAGCATATTTTCAGTTTGGTCCTTGGACAATTTTTTCATTTCTATCAAATTTCTCCATCTGCAGAATATTTTGGTGTGTTTACAGAAGTAATTTCCAAAGTAGTTAAAACCAAAAAGCAAACAAGCTCCCCAGGCTCCGGAGGCCTTCTGGAACTTCCTGAAGTTCCGGTAGGCCATTTTTTGCCCTCCCCGAGCCTCCGCACGTGCCCTGCACTTACCTGCATCCAAAACGGGCTGTGTGGGGACTCCTGGGAGGGGAGGGCTGGGTGGGGCCAGTTAAGGAGTGGGATTTGGGGGTTCTCCGAACTGCACAGAATCTTAGCTAGAGGTTCTCCCGAACCGCTGTGGACCCCCAGCAGCCCACCCTGGAAAGTGTGTTTCATAGGGCAGGGGCTGAAAGAGAAAAGACACAATTCTGAACTCCCATAAGATGACAAGGTTTTAGGGAAGGGACCAGGAGCATGAACCAGGGATGAAATGCTTCTGGTTCGGGCGGGCCAGTCGGTTGTTGCAGAGCCGATGGAGCCGGTGGCGGTCGCGGCACGGGGCTTCACCCTCCTGCTTCCCCCGCCCACCCAGACACCACCATTTGAGTTCTTTTGCCCTCTGTGCATGCGCAAAATGTTCTGCGCATGCGCAGAGGGCAAAAGAACTCAAATAGCCGGCGGAGGAAGCCCCACGCCGCCACTGGCTCCGTCAGCTCTGCGACGACCGACTGGCCCACCCGAACCGGGAGCATTTCACCCCTGAGCATGCCCATCCTATCTTATCTGGTAGGATAGGTAGATGCCCTTAGAGAAAGGCAGTCCTGCAGATAATCTATGCCAAAAAGAGCTTTAATTATGTTGGAAGACTACACAGATGCTTGGAAAGCCTCAATCTCTTGTGCCTTCTTCCAGTTCCAGAAGCAGAAACCCCCAGAATCCACATGTTTGTAACAATTACTACTATCAGTGAAACATCCCTGTTCCTCCTTCCTGAAGATGTCATTTGGGACTGCGCTGTCCTCATTTCCATCTATGCATACCAGCCATTAGCAGCTTTTTGAACAAGCCTTACTGAAGAAACCTGGGCCTGACAATATGGATGATCACTGGGATTGTATGATGTAGTCTGTCCAATGGCCTGTTTCCAAGTGACCCCATTGTTCATTTAGATCAAGGACTTAATTGTGATGGGCATCTGGTTCAGCTTTTCCATTTGTGTTAGGAGTGGCAGTAGCACTCAAAACAAGCCCTGTCAGACAGAGCTGCTTGAACAGCGATATACTTCTTTATATCACCTAAAGCCTCTGATTTACTTTCTTCATCCCTGCAGGGATTTCTGTGAAGGAAAGCTTCCTTTGATTAAAACTGGTCAGTATCTTAATTTGAGCTGTGGTAGTATTTAGCCGCTGCGGCTAAAAGTGGAGCCAGGATCACAATGAAATATTTGTTTCCATTTCATTGTGCAAGGGAAATTTCTCAAGAGTACAAAAGATCAATTGTATGGAAAGAATCTATGAAAGGCAATCAGGCTAAAAATAAACAGATTGTATTTGAATTTAGACTTCAGTGACCCTGAATTGCTAGGCTAAAGATGGAAGCAGAGCTTATATACGGTAAATAAGAGAAAACCAGAGCAAATGATGAATCAGGTGGACTCTGGATTTTGTGCCCCTGCTGCCAAATTCCAAGTTAAATTTTGTTCATGGTTAAATATCAGGGAAGTGCTAGGTGACTCCTCTCTTTATAGTGAAAGCCAGTACTGTGGCAAGAACTGTTCTATTTTTTTAATGATTCCTGTTCAAACAGGTAGAAAATAAACATACCGTATTTTTTTTAATGAAGAACATTCTTATTTTTTATTTTTATCCCACCCTTTTATTATTTTCAATAAACAACTCAAACTCAGAGGTGGGTTCCTACCGGTTCTAACCGGTTCTTTAGAACCATTAGTAATTCGGCAATGACGTCTCCATGGGCGCCGCCATCTTGGATTTTGCTTCTGCACATGCACAGAAACTATTTTTTTATTGCTGCATGCACGGTGTGACCCTGAGCGAACCGGCAGCAAAAGGATCCAGAACCCACCCCTGCTCAAACCGGCAAGTCTGATACTCCTTTCTCCTCCTATTTTTTCCCACATAACCTTATTGGGCCAAGAGTTAATCGCCCAAAGTCACTGAGCCAGCTTTTACATCTAAGGCAGGACTAGAACTCACAGTATCCCATTTTCTAGGACTGGCTTCTTCGTGGTGGATGCCGAAGGGCTTTCCAGTGGGTTGCGGGTTGGATTTCACCCAGAGTCCCTAGGGAGTTGGGTGGCCTATAAATCAAACAAACAAACAAACAAATAAATAATAGAATTGTTTTGAATTTCCTCGGTAGACTTGTTTGACAGTTCGATTGCTCTGGCCTGGTCCAATGCTGTCTTGAGCATCAATTCGGTCTTGGCCAGGAGGTGGTGCTGTATGCGAAGATCTCTGACACTAGAGACGATTTGGTCTAGGAGAACTTCATCAAGGTCTCGGAATTCACAGTACAGGACGGCTGACCTGAGGGCTGCCACATTAATTGACTCACCCTCCAATTGGCTCTGTCTGTGAAATGTGTGGCGGCGGGCTATTCAGGATGGGGCTGGCGCGAAGTGCCTTTTCAGCTTGGCCATTAAAGTGTCACAGGGTACTTTGTGCTGGCAATGTTAAACATTTCTGTGCCATACAAATTTAAGAAACACGCTGTCTTTCAACTGCTTGCTATCCCAGTATAGTCATTTGCCACAAGAAGACATTCAAATCAATTGATGTACGATTCCCACGTCTCTGCGGCGCTATTGAAAACTGCTAGCATGGTCATAGATGCCATTTCTGAGGTGATTTGTCAACTGTCTCTGAAGAAAATTTCTTTTGCCTTCCCTTGATAGTGACGATCAGCTCTTAGTGACTCAGCTCTGAGAGGGTCAGTGATCAGTGTCAGCTCTCTGGCGCCTGAGTTCATTGATCCCATCCTCGTCGCCAGTGTTCTGTTCCCAGAATGGAGGGTCAATGACTGAGGCGAACCAGGCTTAAAGCTAACAGTTCTTTATTTCTAACAGTAAATGGCTAACAGGTTGCCAAACGCGGCAGCTAACACGCGCATTCTCTCAGCTGATGGCAACAGCTGAGGTCCTGTTTGACAGCTCCTTTTATACTGAGCTCAGGTAACCAATCAGAAACAAGTATAGCGCCCCCTGTCGAGGTCAGATCTGAGGGAAAACTTGAGGACATAACATTGTCTTTTCTCTTCCTGGCTCCCCTTGTCCAAGAAGTACTCTCCTGTCTGCTAGAAGCCACCCCCTTCTCCCTCTCCCTCCTCGTGTGTGAAGAAGGGCTCCATAGCCATGCTTTCTAAAAAGGACTTTTAATTAAATCCCCAATGCCGTGGCCAAGATCCAATCCCAAGCCAAAAAAACAGCTCTCCCCTCCCCACCCGGAGCATCTGCCTCCTCTCACTAAATCAGGCCTAGAGCCTGAGGGAGGATGAGAAATTTAATGGGCGGGATGGGGGGGAAGGACGGAAAGGCAGCAGAGCGAGGTCCATGAAGTAAACTCAAGTTTCTTAGCTTGGACCAGCAAAAGGCAGTAGGCGACGACGGCAGGAAATACAAAGGCCAACTGGAGAGATGGCGCAACATTCAGCCATCCAGTTTGCTTCAGGGCAAGGGGCGCAACCTGCTTTCTAAAACAAAAGATCCTGCTAAGCTCCAGATTCTACAAAACAAGCCGTGGTGGTTCAGTCCAGCTCCTGCCTTTCTAAATCCCCCCCGCCCCGCTTGCTTCCACCACGGACTTGCCGACTCTGCTTGCTTACCTCCATCCTGTTTCCCCTCTTTCAGAGGCCCCTTACTCACTCTCCCCACTTCTTCACCAACAACTCTTTCTTCGTCCAAACATACAAACAGAGCAAACACGGACACATCTCAGGGCCGTCTCCTTACTGAAGTTCCCGGTGTGAGGCCGAGAAGGAGGAGACGACTTGGCCAAACTTTTCTGCCTCCCTTTGCAGCAAAGTTGCTCGGAAGGCAGCCAACGCAGCCTGTCTCTTTAAGGTCCCCTCTCCGCCACCTGGCTTCAGCTTACGGAATGACCGGGACTGGGAGAGTCGAGCCCTTTTCCTTTGGCAGCGGCAGCCCCGCTTGGCTGCCTTTGCACAGGGCCAGACAGCAGGCAGCATTGAAGTACCTTAAAGAGACAGGCTGTCGCAGCTGCTTTCCCAGCAGCTTTGCTGCAAAGGAAGGCAGAAAAGTTTATTTATTTTTTATTTATTTGTTTTTGTCACGTACGTATTGGTAACATATATAGATATAACATTGTTTATATACATAAGATGGGTACTGATAAGAGGGAACATTAGGACAGGGATGGTAGGCATGCTGGTGTACTTATGCACGCCCCTTACTGACCTCTTAGGAATTGGGTGAGGTCAACAGTGGACAGTCTAAGGGTAAAGTTTTGGGGGTTTGGTGACGAAACCACGGAGTCAGGTAGTGAGTTCCAGGCATTAACCACTCTGTTGCTAAAGTCGTATTTTCTACAGTCAAGTTTGGAGCGGTTCACTTTGAGTTTGTATCTGTTGTGTGCTCGTGTATTGTTGCGGTTGAAGCTGAAGTAGTCTTTGACAGGGAGTAGTTGTAGCAGATAATTTTATGAGTCATGCTTAGGTTGTGCCGAAGGCGACGTAGTTCTAAGCTTTCTAAGCCCAGGATTTCAAGTCTGGTTGTGTAAGGTATTCTTTTTTTTTTTATTGAAAAGTTTTACAAGTACAGAGTACATACAGTTTTTATCTTTTCTACCCCCCCCCATCCACCCTCCCCCCTTCTCCCCCCCTCACCCTCCCCCCTCCCCCCTCCCGGACTTCCCAGAGAAAAACACAAGGTATAAATTCAAGACAAAAAATATAAAATTACCTAATACTAAAACAGATTGTTAGTTCAAAAATATCTTTTCCTTTCTTAACTCTTTGTTATCCATAAGCTTGAAAGTATAATCTATTATTTCTTCAAACAGCAAACAAAATATACTATTTAAATTATATTAATCTGAAACTTTTTCTGAATATATTCCGTCCACTTACTCCATTCCAACACATATTTTTCATTTGAATAATCCTTAAGGTAAGATGAAACCTTAGCCATTTCGGCCAGATGTGTCACTTTCAATGTCCATTCTTCAATTGTAGGTATATCTTCCTTCTTCCAATATTGTGCCACCAGCAATCTGGCAGCCGTTATAAAATTCAGAATCAGCTTAGTCTCTATAGGTGTACAGTCAGTTGTTATTCCCAGCAGAAAAAACTGTGGTGTAAATTTAATTTTTTTCTTTAAAATATTTTGTATAATCCACCAGATTGTTATCCAAAAAGCCTTAATTTTTTTACAAGTCCACCATACATGAAAATATGTAGCGTCATCACATTCACATCTCCAGCATTTAGGCTGTAAGTTGGGATACATACACGCCAATTTTTTGGGATCTAAGTGCCATCTGTAAAACATTTTATAAAAATTTTCCCTCAAATTTTGAGCCTGCGTAAATTTAACATTTGTAACCCATATCTTTTCCCATGTATCCATCATTATAGGTTCTCCAAAGTTTTGAGCCCATTTTATCATACAATCTTTAACCAATTCTGATTCTGAATCCAATTCCAATAAAATATTATACAATCTTTTTATATGCATTGGACCATTATCTTTAATTTGTACAATCAAGTTGTCTTCATTTTGCACAATACCAATTTTTCTATCATCTCTCCATCTGGCCTGTATTTGTCTATATTGAAACCAAGTCCTAACTATTCCTTCCTCTTTTAATTTCTCAAATGATTTTAGTTGAGATAGTGTTCCATCTTCAAGAAGAAGTTCTTTATATGTAGTCTTATCTATGTTTTGTTCCAAGTTTATATTTTCTATCGCGTGTCTGGGTACCGTCCACCAAGGTATTTTATCATTTAACTTACATTGGTACTTTTTCCAGACACGCAATAAAGCATTTCTCAATATATGACTCTTAAAAGCTTTGTCTATCTTTTTATCATATATTAAATAGGCATGCCACCCATAGAGCAAACCATATCCCTCAATATTTAATACACTTTCTTCCGTTAAATTAATCCAATCTGTAATTGCTGAGAGAGCTGCTGCTTCATAATACAGTTTTAAGTTTGGCATTTTTAAGCCCCCTCTTTCGCGTATATCCTGCATTATCTTCTGATTTACCCGCGGCTTCTTCCCTGCCCAAATAAATTTATTTATACCCTTTTGCCACTCCTTTAAAGTTCCATCTTTTTTAAGTATTGGTATCATTTGAAAAAGGAATAGAAACCTTGGTAAAACATTCATTTTAACAGCAACTATCCTTCCCAGCAGTGACAATTGCAGTTTTTCCCAATTTTCCATATCTTTCTGTATTTTTAACCATAATGGTTCATAATTATGTTGGTATAGTTTTGTATTTGTGGACATAATATAAACCCCTAAATATTTGATCTTTTGAACTACTTCAAAACCTGTTGCCTTTTCTATTTCTTCTTTTTGGCTTCTTGTCACATTTTTAACTATTATTTTGGTTTTGGCTATATTTATCTTAAAACCAGATACTTGTCCATATAAATTGATTGTATCCATCAAAATTCTAATAGATTGTAGTGGTTGGGTCAGAGTAACAACCAGGTCGTCCGCAAAAGCTCGTAACTTATATTCTTCCTGTCTAATCTTAATCCCCTTTATTGTGTCAAGTTCTCTTATTTTGCTTAGTAGTATTTCCAAACTCAAGATAAACAACAAAGGAGATAAAGGACATCCTTGTCTTGTTCCTTTTTCTATATTGAAATTATCTGTTAACCCACCATTAATTATTATTTGCGCTGTTTGTTTTTGGTATATTGCCTGAATAGATTGTACAAAATAATCTCCAAGTTGTAGTTTTTCTATTAACTTTAATAAAAATCGCCAATTCAATCTATCAAAGGCTTTCTCAGCATCCAAAAATATCAATGTTGCAGGGACCTGGTTGTTCTTTCCCAAATACTCTAATAAGTTAACAACTTGTCTAACATTAGTTTTCATTTGTCTACCTGTTAAAAACCCAGTTTGATCATGATGTATTGTCTGTTGTAAGACTATCATTAATCTATTTGCTAAGATTTTTGCAAAAATTTTATAATCTAAGTTTAGAAGTGAAATCGGCCTGTAATTTTTTGGGTCTGTAAGATCTTGACCCTCTTTTGGGATCAGAGAGATAAAAGCAGTTTTCCAAGATGGAGGTACAGTGCCTCCCTTTTGGATATTGTTAAACAGATCTTTAAGTGGTTCCACCATTTCCTCCTGCAATTTTTTATAATAAACAGCGGTTAATCCATCTGTCCCCGGGGCCTTGCCCCCTTTTAATTGTTTAATTGCCAATACAATCTCTTCTGAAGTTATCAATTGATTTAAGATATCCCTCTGAATCTCAGTAACTGTATGAATATTTTGTTGCTGTAAATACCTATCTATCTCTTCTTCCCTAACTTTATCCCCACTATATAATCCTGAATAGAAATCTAAAAATGATTTTTTAATAAATTCTTGTTCATAAGTTTCTTTACCCTTATATCTAATTTTTTCAATAGTTCTTGATTTTTGCTTCTTTCTTAACATGTATGCCAGCCACCTCCCCGGTTTATTTGCGTTACTAAAAATATTAAATTTTGCATACTGTAAATTGGTTGCCACTTGGTCTGCCATTAACATATTGAACTGACCCCTTAATAAGTTAATTACCTCTTTAATTTTCCTATCCGTTGGATTAGAAATTAAGGCCCTTTCCTGTCTTTTAATCTCTTCTTCCAGTTCTTTCCTCTTTTCCTCTTTTTTCCTTCTAAATTTATTATTCAAATAAATCAAAATACCTCTCATGTAAGCTTTACTGGCATCCCAAACCATTTCCAAAGGTGTGCCCTTCTGCATATTATTAACAAAAAATTCTTTCATTAGTTTTTTACATTCCCTCACATTGTCCTCATATCTAAATATATTGTCATTTAACCTCCATGACCTTCTGGGTCCATTGTTGTCTTGCAGTTCCAGCCAGACAGGGCTATGATCCGTTAATACTCTTGAACATATCTTCGTCTTCTTTACCCTAGAAAAAAGATTATTAGTAATCAAAATAAAATCAATCCTTGAAAAAGATTGGTGTCTATCGGAGAAGAAGGTAAAGTCCTTTTCTTCCATATTTATTTCACGCCAAACGTCCCTCAGCTCCCAATCTTCCATCATTTCAAAAAAAGACTTTGGCAATTTGGCTCTTGAAAAAGTATTTTGGCTTGGACCCTTCTTGTCCTTTTTAACGTCTGGTACACCATTCCAATCTCCCAGAAGGATACAGGTATTATAGTCTCATTGTATTAACTTTGTATGTAAAAAATCATAAAATTTCTCTTGTTGTTGGTTCGGGGCATATACACCAATCACCAGTGTTCTTTCTCCTTTAATTAAAAGTTCTATAGCTAAAAATCTTCCTTGATCGTCTGCTTCAATCAATTTGGCAATCAGGTTTTTTTTAACATATATTACAATACCATTTCTTTTTTCTGATGCTGATGATACAAATTGTAGTCCTAGTTTTGAATTTAGCAAATATTTTTGGTCTTGTTTTCGAATGTGTGTTTCTTGAAGGCAGACCACATCATTATTAAATTGTTTAAGGTAGTGAAATATTTTCCTTCTTTTCTATGGCGAGTTTAATCCATTAACATTCCAAGTTAAAAATCTACTTCCCATCTGCGGGCTTCTGAAGCTTCTGGAACATTGACTGATGATCTAGGAACTGCCGTTCCTTTCGTCTTGCTCCTCCCACTACTTCAGATTTAGTAGTTTCTTTAACCACAAACTGAGATTGTTGTTGTGCCATTTCCTGCATATGTTTAGTTGCCGCTCTGGTCTGTCTCTGTTCTTTTATCTGTTGTTCTCCAAATAAATCCAAACTTTGGTCCCGAATTATAACAGTATCACCTTGACCAGATGGGGCCTCTATTTGCTGGACTTCTTGTTGTCTTGCTCTGTCATTCTCTTTTCTCCTTCCCTCTGGTGATCTCGGTGTCCCAGCATTTAAAATATATGTAAAGAAATCTCTTGCTTTTTGGACCGTGTTAAGTCGATGTCTTTCTCCAGCATAGATCAAGGAGATGCCATTTGGTACCTCCCATCTAAATGATAATTGTTGTCTTTTAAGCTCCTCAACCAAGAAGGAAACATCTCTTCTGGCCCTCAGCATTCTTGGGGGAATCTCTTTCAGTGTGATCAATTCCTGTCCTCCCACCTGTAGTTTGTTTAGATACGTTGCTTGAAGAATTTCATTACGCAATGCTCTGTTATTGAAATATATTACAATATCTCTTGGAAGGTTTCTCAGTCTGGCCGCTCGAGAATTGACCCTGTAAACCTTGTCGATCTGGCCCATCAGCCCTTCCTTATTGATATCCAACACTTGGGCAAGGGCATCTCCCAACAACTCTCTCAGGTCCTCACTTTTCTCCTCTCGCAATCCTCGAATTCTGATCGCGAACTCCATATTGCGATAATGTATCAATGTAATTTCATCTGTAGTTTTTTCTTCAACTTCATCTATCCTCTCTCTTAAGGATGCAGTAATATCTCTAATTAATTGAACTTGCTCATCCAAATATTCCACATTATTTGCCAATCCTTTAAATGCCTCCAAAATGTCAGCTCTAATTTCGTTGTTGCAAATTTCCATTTTATTGGACACAACTTGTATCTGGTCATTTATCAACTCCTTAATTGTCTCATTAGATTCATCAATTTTTTTGTTAAAATTGGTAGATATTTGGATCTGCATAGCTTTAAGACTTTCTTGCAGCATTGCAAGAGTTAATGGCTGAGGCTGAGCTTGTGATTGTGTTACAAGCGTTTGCAGCTTCGTAGTGGGGGTTGGGGAACTCTCCGCACTTTTGGAAGAAACCGTCTTTACAGATTTAGAAGCCATCAGGATTAACGTAAATCTTTAGTCAGATATTCCTAGTTATTTTAATCTGGTGCCAAAAAGAAGAAAAGTCTCAAATATAAGTGCAAATTCAAGTCAAATCCAACAACTTTCTTGCCATAGCCTGTCAGCAAAAATGAAACTTTTCTCTTTGTTCTCACTTCCACTTCCTTCCCCTTTCAAGCTTTCAACGCCATTTTTAAAAGCCAACTTGTTTCTTTGTAATTCAAATGAGAGTCATTAAGAGTTAATTATAGGTTACTTGCCGATCTTGCCTCCTGGTTTTCCCCGCTGCTGAAAATAATCTTCAATCGGAATCTGTTGTTTACAGCAGTGTTGGTCCCAGCCTTCTTGCTCCACAAAAGGCGGAGATATCCAAGGTCCGGAGCAGCAGCTGGTTGCCAGGGAGCCTTCTCCTTACGCCCCCCCTAGATCTTTTCCTGGGGGGCTTTGGAGGGCTCTACCTGTGCCTGCGCGCTCTTCGCCCTTCCCTTTGCCCGGGAAGAGGCTTTTCTGCCGCCAGTCAGCTGTTTTTAAGCTTTCTGGCAGCTTTAACGGTGCCGAGGATCGACGCTCCAGAAAAGGAGCGTCCACGAAGACCGGAATCAAAACAGGAAGTCGTTGTGTAAGGTATTCTGTTGCGAGTAGAGGAGTGTAGGGCTCTTCTCGTAAAGTATCTCTGGACACTTTCTAATGTATTTATGTCCGATGTGCGGTGTGGGTTCCAGACAGATGAGCTGTATTCAAGGATTGGTCTGGCGAATGTTTTGTATGCTCTGGTTAGTAGTGTGATATTACCGGAGAAGAAGCTACATAAGATTAGGTTAACAATTCTTGAAGCCTTTTTGGCGATGTTGTTGCAGTGGACTTTGGCACTTAGGTCATTTGAGATGAGTATTCCAAGGTCTTTGACAGAGTGAGGGTCGTCTGTAAGGTCTTGTCTATTCAGCTTGTATTTAGTGTTCTGATTCTTTTTGCCAATGTGTAGGACAGAGCATTTATTGGTTGAGATTTGGAGTTGCCAGATGTTTGACCATTCTGACACAAAGTCAAGTTCAGCCAAGTCATCTCCTCCTTCTCGGCCTCAAACATACACACACAGCAAACACGCAATCACCTCATGGCGCCAGGACCTTCTGCGAGGAGATGGCGCGTGGGCGAGTCTGCAGCAGCCTACAGTTTCTTATCAATTAAATATTGTGTGAAGTCCTCATGAAGAAATATCTTCTCTGGCATATTTTCAAACTGGGGGGTAAAGCCATCAGGGAGCCTTCTGAGTGAGGCACAGTGTTGGGACAGAAAACAAAAGCAATAGTATTGTGTGCCAACTGACATCACTAAAGAAAAATGCACAAAAGGAAATGTGACAAGTATTTTAGAATTCTAAAGCTTCCTGGGAATGTGATAGAAAAACAGCAGCCTGTGCATAGGAAAGAAATTCAGGAACTGATAGACATGCTATAAGACCAAACCATATAAATTAATGTTAATGTGACATTAATCTATTAATTAGTTAATATGACCCAAGTTAAATCACCAGCATCAAGGGAATTGCAACCAATTATAACCAATCCTTAGTAAATACTCTCCCACTTGTCCAATGTATTCAAAGCAATACATTTCAAACTATTCTATGAATTGATTTTTTTTTAATCCTGCTACTGATTTACCAGGACATGACATTTCAGTTCACTAGTCCAAAGGTCATGTATGTAAATAATAGTGATTTAAATGACTTTGTAAGCATAGTAGGGGAATCATGTTCATCTGTGATAGCTAAAAAAAGTCTGGGAGCATTTTTCAGACTAACAAGTTCATTAAAAATAATACAGTTTTGTGAGCTACAGGTCACTTCATCAGATGCAGCTAGACAGATATAGGATTAAAATTTGGGTGATTTGAGAGCAACAGAAGAATCTACTCCTGGTTTGTATGTCTTGGACAGAGATGTTCACAGGGTGTGATCAAAAAAGTCAACATGGCAGCCATGACAGTGTGATTGAAGCACCATCTTTATTCGACTGTATCCTACGGATGTTCCAGGCAGTGGTGGGTTCCTACTAGTGCGGTCCACTCTATAGCACCGGTAGTGGCCCGCTGGTGATGTCACAGTACCGGTGCGGTCAGTTGCTGGTGCCTGGGCGCCGCCATTAAAACATTTTAAAAAAAATTTTTTTTAATTTTCTTCTGCACATGCCCAGAAGCCGAGCTTTCAGCACTGCGCATGTGCTGCCTTCCTACACCACAGTGAGTCCCAGCAGGGGAGGATGGCTGAGGGAGCGCGTGAGACGCTGAAAGAATGGGTGGCAGGACCTAGCTTCCTCTCCCTTCAGCAATCCGAGAAGCCACGAACGCGCGGTGATGATCCTAGGCATTTTTGCACATTTGAGGCTTCTCGAGCTGCTGAGGGGAGGGGGAATGGGTGGCAGGACCTATCTCAGTTCCCCTCCCTTCACCAGTCTGAGAAGCCACGAACACGCGGTGATGATCCTAGGCATTTTTGCACGTTTGAGGCTTCTCAAGCTGCTGAGGCGAGAGGGAATGGGCGGCAGGACCTATCTCAGTTCCCCTCCCTTCAGCAGTCCGAGAAGCCATGCCCACCCAGTCACATGGCTGGCAAGCCACACCCACAAAATAAGCCATGCCCACAGAGTGGTAGTAAAAAAATTAGGAACCCGCCCCTGGTTCCAGGTCTTGGAGCAGTGGAAAAGACACAACAGGTAACTTGTTGAACTTAAGAAGATATAGAAAAGGTATAGTTTAGTTGCACTCCTTTAAATCAGGAAGAAAGTCCAGTGAGAGAAAAATCTTTTCTGGCCTGGGTCATATCCAGAGGGCTATTCATAATGAGCATTCTCTGAGTTCTGTAGAAAGCACGAGAAGAAGAAAAAACAACTATGAAGCAAGTTTTCACAATGAAGCAATTCTTCTAGCTGATTCACACATACCTGAGATGCAGTTGTCCAGCAGCAGCTTCATGTAGTATTTCAGTCAGCTGTCAATGACTCAGTGACATGAGTGAAATTATAATCATAGGATTGTAAACCCATGAGGTAGGAATGAGATACTTTTGAACAGGCCTATATAGCAGGGGATCAACCTTTATAAGCTGGCCATATCGAATTTTCAGAGGGGTGGACTTTTCTACAGTTCCAGTGCACATCATGATTTACTTTCGACCGGGGATGATGTGGAAGATATCACATATTATACTGTAGGAAGTTAGTGCCCACCCCTCTCCTAGAAAAATGAAATATTCTAGGAAATATTAAAAAGGCAGAATATTGCATTTTCCCTAAAGGAGAAACATGTTTTTAAAGACATAAATTCAGAGCCTCAGCTCCCCACCCCCAAGCAGATATTTTGGTGCCAATCTATCTACAAGACAAAGGCTGGGCCAGCTTATCTACAAAACAAAAGACATGGCCCTCAGGACATGATAGGATTAGCCCTCACTCAAGATCCAAACCAGGACAAAGCCATTAAGCCATAATAGGAATTGCCCAAAGCCCCTTCATTACATCATCACCCAGCAAGATTCAACCAGGCCCGGGACTCAAGACAACCTACAAAGTTATCCCTGCATGGTCCCATGGGAGTCTGACAACCAATCAGAGTACATTTCTTACACAGGAACAGGAAGTTCCAAGGCGGGGCCCAAGAGAGGATATAAATCTCTCTCCCTCTCTCATCCATTGCTCTTTTTGCCCAGGACCTCAAACCATGTGGTCCTGTCCACCAGTAAACCATCTTTCCAAGCAGTCTCCATGTTTCCAGTGCTTTCTTCCCACTTGGAACTGAACCCAGATGGACATTTCTTCCAACAATACCAAAACTGACTCCAGCAGCAGATTGTTATTCTGTATAGTGGATTTTTGGAAGGCAGTGCCTTCTTCCTAAGGTTGAGAGAGAGTGACAGTACTAAACTCCAGTGTCTCAATGCCTTAATCACTACAGGACACCACACCGGTCCTCTCAAATTAGCTGGTTACAGAACTTGCATCCACACTGACTCTTTTCCATTATTGCTTCTTCTCAGTCAAGCCTCCTTCCAAGGTTAATTTTAAGGTGTTTTCACTTTTACTTATTCCTAACAGAACAGGGATTTTGATATCAGCAAAACAGTTGCTTTGGAATCATGGAGTAGAAGAACCTGACAGTAATCTCTCCAAGGAATCTGGCAAGCTTTATGAAATTTACTCAGTGCAGTATTTATAGCTTGGGTTTGGCCACTTGAGACACTCTTTTCAGTTTCTGTGGGGATGTAAACTTTGCATAGCCTACCGTGCCTCTGATCTTATGCCTTGCTTTGCCATTCTGTCGCAAGTTGTAATAACTTACACATTCTCATGACTAAGGTGGAGGTGGGGATGGGACTTAGAGCTTAAACTTGAGGAGGCAGGGGTGTCTCACTGTCCTGCTTGTGACTCTGTTGAAAGCCAACATGAACCCAGTGCTCTCAGTTTATAGATTCTGACTTGAGTTGAATGTATTTTGATTCCACCTCTTTTTCTATAGCAACCATCCCTGGAGAGTTGCTCTCCATATGGTAAAAATTCTGGTATGACCTGATGCCTGAAACTCAAAGGACATTTTTATATCTGTGGCCTGTTTCCTAGCTTCTCACAGACTTTTATCAGAGCCCAGAAACAATCTTTCATAGCCATTGTAGCTACCTTCTTGGCTGTCTCTTTCCTCCCCAAAACTGTTTCAAGAGAACAAAAGCTTTTTTCCTAGAGAGGGAGGAGTGCAAGGGTGGGCTCCTGGGGGTTCGGCAGGGTTCGGGCCAAGGATCGCCACGATTCGGCAGGGTTCAGGCCAAGGATTGCCGGGGTTTGGCGAACCTCCAAATGTCACCCCTGGCTGGCCACGCCCACCCCTCCCCTTCTCTCCCAGGAGTCTCCATGCGGCCTGTTCATCATTCCAGGTAAATGCAGGGACCGCGTGGAAGGTCTGGGAGGCAAAAAACAGGCCTCCAGAGGTTCCAGAAGTCCAGAAACAGGCCTGTTTTCAGCCTCCGGAGGGCCTCCGGAGCCCGGGAAAAGCTGTTTTTGCCCTCCCAGAGGCTTGAAGAAAGCCTCTGGAGCTTGGGGAGGGCGAAAAATGGGTCTCCCAGAAGTTCTGGAAGTCTGGAAACAGGCCTGTTTCTGGCCTCCGGAGGGCCTCCAGAGCCCAGGGGAAGCCGTTTTTGCTCTCCCCAGGCTCTGGAGGCATTCCCCAAGCCTCTGGGAGGGCAAAAAATGGCCCTCCTGTAAGGCTGGAAACGGGCTCGTTTCCAGCCTCCAGAGGGCCTCCAGAGGGCCTCCAGAGCCCAGGGGAAGCAGTTTTCGCCCTCCCAGAGGCTCGATGAAAGCCTCTGGAGCCTGGGGAGGGTGAAAAATGCCCCCCCCCACCATGGTGCAGGCAGCTGACTAGGCCATGCCCACCATGGCTACGCCCACCCAGCAATGGGGCAGTGAACCCGTTGCTAAAGGATCTGAAGCCCACCCCTGGAGGACTGGTGTGATCTCCTTTGGCTACAGGTTAAAGTAAGTAGCTCTATTCAGGAAGATCTTCCTTAAGAAAGACAGGTGTAAATTGTCTGGGGAGCAGCTGTCAATCTGCCGTTCTAAATGCAACGCAAGAGGTTGCTTCTTCCCTGTCTAAATTAGGCTTCATGTCAAGATTCCATGTCTCCATTTTGAGCTCCTTACCAGTTCAGTGAGGGGAGATTTCAAAAAGGACATGAGCCCTTACCTTGGTGAAAAGAGTGCAGGACATATATGAGTTCCCATTGTTAACTTTTCCTTTATTGCAATAGGTTTGCAGGAATTGCTGAGATTTGGTTAACAGCATTAGGGAGAAGGCAGATAACCTTCTCCCTAATGCAAAGAGATGTCAAGCAGGGAACATATTGACAGTCAAAATTGTCAGTCCCAATTTATTGCAGAGTCTGGTTTCCTACCCCTTTGGCCTGCATTGTGCCACAGCTTGCTGTGTCTAAAAATGGAATGGACTGAAAAAATACCCGAACAAGATAAAGGTTTATCTTAATTCCAGTCTGATTTGCTGGGCAAGTTCCAGCTCAGATCTCTGACAAAAAATAGGGAGAAACAAGAAATAATTACAGTGAGGACAGCTTGCCTTCAGAAGTTGTGGGTGCTTCATCACTGGGGGTGTTTAAGAAAAGACTGGACAGTCACTTGTCTCAATGCAGGGTCTCCTTATTAAAGTTTGTTTCAAAATCAAAACCAGAAGCGCACACAGATGACTGATTCAGCTGGATTCAATAACTTCTTTATAAACATAATAACAGATGAATCTACAATACCATTAGCAGATTACTTCTTCAATCAGTTACAGGTAAACACAAGCAGGAGAGTTAGTTTCATTTCAGCAGAGTTCAGAGTAGAAGAGTACAGAGTGGAGACTGGAGACTGGAGCCACACCCAGCCTTAAGCTTAAGTATTCAGTTTCGATTCTCTGCACAGACTCAGAAGTGGTTAGCTCCCATTGGCTGAATTAGTTGCTGTGCCTATTCATTGGCTGACCTTGTTAACACTGGCTCTCCCAGTTCATGAATATTCTAACACTCCTGCTTGAGCAGGGGGCTGGACTGGAAGACCTGCATTGTCCCTTCCAGCTCTATTCTGATTGAACTTACATGTTGTGTAAATGTGTGTGTGAATGCACGCATATGCACCTACATATGTTTAATCACACCTCCTGCATCCTGACCCATTCCCCTTTCTACTAATTCCCACGGTCTTTGTGCCATTCCATCCTGAAACCTTGCTATGGCAGCAATACAAATGGAACTGGATGGCATTTTAAAGAGTAGTGCTACAGGCTTCGAGCCAGGTCACATGCTACAGGCTTCAAGCCAGGCTGCGCTGTCACTGGACCTATTGACAAAATATGGGCATTGCGGCAGTGAAGAACTTTAGCTTGAGGAAACTGCCAAGAACTGCTCCCCATGCGCTTCCCCCCTTCAGTTTTTTGCCTTTATCATTAATGAACTTGAAGCCGCTGCTTCTGAGAGAATACACAGATAGGCAAGATATCCAAACTGAAGGGTGGGAAGAATCTTGCCTACAGCTTTAGAAGAGAAATGAAATGTACAGAAAGCCGGTTACATCAGGTTCATTAGAGCTGGTGGGAAAAATAGTGAGGCTGGCTACCAGCCATATTTTCTGGTTTAAAATGGGTGCCACAGTCCATAGAGGCTTTAAGTCAGTGGTTCCCAAAGTGGGCGGTACTGCCTCCCAGGGGGTGGTGGGAACCCTTAGGGGGGCGGTGAGAGGCAAGGGTGGCAACAGGGGGGCGGTGAAAGGGGCCAGGGGGGCGGTAGGTGGTTCGCCATGCTTTTGCACTTGAAGCTCCCTCGCGTTACTCGCTCTTGTGTGCAGGGCAGCCCATTCTGAAAGAAAACGTGAGATGTTTTCTTTCAGAATGGGCTGCCCTGCACACAAGAGCGTGGAATGCGATGGAGTTACAAGTGCTAGGTACTGAGCGCGGCACAGCGACGAGGGAAGCCGACCGCTCCCGAAGCTGCTCAGGCGAGCACTCGCAGACCCGCGGGAAGGCCCCACTGCGGAACCTGCGCGTGCGCGGACTTTCCCGTCCGATGTCCCTGGCACCTAGCAACCCAGCGCGCGCAATTCGGCGGGCTCCCCTCCGGCATGGCGCACCCGCGGATCTCAGCCCAGCTGCCCCCTGACATCGACCCCACCAAGGCGCCTGTGGCCTTCGGCCGCCGAGGCCTCCCCAAGCTCAATGAAGAGCTGCAGCACCCCAAGCTGCTGACACGGCAGCCGGCCTTGATGGTGCTCTGCAACCTGGTGCATGACCCGGAGAACGCTTACCAAGCCATCGGCCTGGGTGAGCGGCGGTGGTGGCCAGGCCATGGCTGGCGGGAGGAAGGGAAGGTAGGGAAGAAGGAAAGAAAGGAAAGGAAAGGAAAGGAAAGGAAAGGAAAGGAAAGGAAAGGAAAGGAAAGAAAGAAAGAAAGAAAGAAAGAAAGAAAGAAAGAAAGAAAGAAAGAAAGAAAGAAAGAAAGAAAGAAAGATGGTAGGGAGAGAGGGAGGAAGACAAAGAAAGATGGTAGGAAGGAAGGGAGACAGACAGAAAAAGAAAGGAGAGAGGGAAGAAGGAAAGAAAAAGGAAAGAAAGAGGGAGGGAGGAAGAAAGAAAAGATGGTAGAAAGGAAGGAAAACAGAAAGAAAGAAAAAGATGGTAGGTAGGAAGGAAGACAGACAGACAGAAAGAAAGAAAAGATGGTAGGAAGGAAGGAAGACAGACAGAAAGAAAGAAAAGAAAGAAAGAAAGAAAAAGAAAGATGGTATGAAGAAAGAAAGAAGGGGGAAGGTAGAGAAGAAAGAACGAAAGAAAGACTTATGACCACAATTGAGCTTAACTTTTTGGTTGCTAAGCAAGAGCGTTGTTAAGTGAGTTTCACCACACTTTACAAGTTGGCCACGCCCACCCGGTCACCTGATCACTAATCCACGCCCACCTGAGGGGGTGGGGTGGGGGGCGGTGAGGGTGAGTTTGTAGCACCAAGGGGGCGGTGAACTGAAAAAGTTTGGGAACCACTGCTTTAAGTGATAGTTATTCAGAGTGGAGTTCACTGATTTTTTTTTTTAATGCATTTATATTTATAATGAAATGTAACAAACAACATACACACCCCTCACACTGCTTCTGATGTGCCCTTCTTTCTTCTCCTCTTCCAGCCTAAAGTGAAGCTTTTGACAATGCCATCTCCATGTGTGTCTATTCAGACATGACAAATGCTATGGTGAATTTATCCTGATAGTTACAGTATCTCCACATTTATGCCATCATTCATTTAATGGGAAATTCTTGTTTTCTTTTCTTTTTTTACTATTCAATGTCTGGCTTCATTCCAAGTGATGATTATTTATTTGTCTGTTCATCCATCCATCCATCCATCCATCCATCCATCCTCCATCTTTATTACTTTATAGGTAACTTCAGCATCTTCCAGTTATTTCTTTGCTCTGATGCATGGCTACTGAGTTCAGACATAAAAGAGAAGTGTGTGGTTTCCTGTGATAAGTGAAATGCAAATCTATGTACCCATGTGGAAAGAAGCAAGAATGAAGGCTGTTAGGGCTTTTTAAAATGCTTTAACTGCAAATTCTAATAACCAACAGCTTTACATGATAAAAGGAAAGGCAGAAAAGATGAAGGCCTGAGAAAAGAATTAGACCCTTCAAAAGAGGAATTTGGATAGCAGTCAGTAATAAAAGCCATTGTGTTTGCTACTCCAAAACTAATCCAGCAATTTAAAAGATGGACTCTGTAAACACAAAGATTGCTTGTTTGTCTAATTCAGGTTATTTGATGCTCCCTGAAAAGCCAAACTGAATATGGTACTGTGCATTGCAGTTAAAGGTTAACAACTTCATTCAGTCAACATATAGGCTCCTAAGAGCAATAAGCTAAGCAAAGGAAAGAATTTATTCTTGCTGAAATTAACAGACCATAAATGTTTTTTGTAATGCATTAATTAACACATTTCAGCTCAAAAAGTTGAATTCAGTGCCTATAAAATGGGATTCTGGCTACAAAATGAAGGGACTATCTAGTGAAGAATGGATTTGAACAAGAAACGTGTACCACATTGAGTATACTAAATAGGTTTATAAAGATAACATGTGTAGATATGTTAAATGCTCAGAACTATGGGAGGAACCATAGACCCAGCAGTAATTAATCTGGTGTGAGGATACATTAATCTTGTCCTTAATTTAGACATGAAATGGAAATTACAAAGCACTTACATGGGGATTTTTAAAAAAAACATTTTCACTTTCTGATAATCAGATTATCCCCCCATGGCTACTTTAGGTTCCTCTTGGATAAAATATGTAGGACTATAGTGCCCACACAGTGCTTGAATTTTTCCCTTGTAAGAAAAATAGAAGTTTCTTTTTTTTTTAATTTTTTTTTTTGGAGGAAAACAAATGTAATTTAATTTGTATGCATTGTTTAATGGACTGTTAAATTGGCCACGTCCACCTAGTCACATGACCTTGCCATGCCCACTCAGCCAGTCTGGCCCCCCCAACAGTCTGTGAGACAGTGAATTGGCCCCGTTTAAAAATGCCCTGCTGAGCTGGGCTCAATTGTAACCTTTTTTTAAAAAAAAAAATCTTTATTCGGTTTTTAAGCTTTAAAAAGAACATACATAATAACACACAACATCAAAGAAAAAAAGAAAAAAGAAAACATTAAGAAAAGGGGGGAAAAGGAAAAGAGAAAAAAAAATACAAACACTAATACACAAAAAAAAACGGCATTTCAATTTAACAGCTATATCTTTATGTAACTAAATCCAGTTTTGCAATCTTACTACATTGGTTGCTTTTAACCTTTATCCCTTTTACTCTTTAGTTCAAACTAATCTAAAACGTATTTATACATATTTACATTATTTTTCATATTTATATCCTCGGATTATGTGCATCGATAATAATCATTTTTATTGTTATGAAGGAGATGGTAAGGAAAGATTTTTCGGATCAAGTCTTCTTCTATGTCCATAGTTTTAAATTTTTATTTGATTGTAACCAGGAATACCATTTTGCCCATATTTCATAGAAATCAGAGTTGTCTTTTTGATGAATGTCCTTCGTTAACTTGCTCATTTCTGAGCATTCTAAAATTTTCCTAATTATCATATTTGAGGAGGGAATAATATCAGATTTCCAATTTTGGGCATATAGTAGTCTAGCTGCGGTTGTTATTTGTAAAATTAAATATCTTTCTTCTTTAGTAAATTTGCTCCGGAAGATCCCCAATAAGAACATTTCTGGTTTTAATTCCAGAAAAATAGAAGTTTCAATGTGGGAAACTGACTGAAATTGCAGAGGTTGTTATCTCCTCAAAATAGATTTTGCATATTCATGTATATTTGAATCTGTAATGTATCTGATTTTTATTCATGGTTAGCTAATTTGGCTGAAAAGTAAATTAGACTCTACTAGGAAAACAAACAATAAAAACTTATGATGATACAGATGTGGGTCTTTCTACAAAAGCATGTTTTAATCTTTGGTTTTGGTTCTTCAGTCTCTTCCCCTCCCCTCCCCTCCCCTCCCCCTTCCCCCCCAATAATACACCTCCTTCCACCTTCCTCCTTGCCTAAATGGCTGAAATACTTTGCTTGATCCAGGATGCTTCACTCCACCAGGGACTCAGGATTCTGGAGACATGGGCGGATGCCCCTGAAGAGAATCCCCCATCTCACCAAATTAATCAGAGATGATAGCCCAATTAGAAGGTGATTCATCAAATCTAGATAATACTTGATGACTAAGTACCCACCTGCAAAGACCAGTATCTTATTGAACTATTGTCAGGATAATCTCACATCATCTTGTAGCAGGGGGCATTTAATTTCTATGGGTGCCAAACCTGAAAATGTTTTTTTTTAATTCAAGAAGATTTAGGATACATTCAGACAATTGGTTGAATGTGATTTCCTTCAGGCAGTGAGGTAGCATAAAAATATGCCAGCAAGAATTGTTCAATAACCTATTTTTTTATTTGATTACTGGTATATATTCTTACCATTATTACTTGGTAATAAGGCTGGTTATACTGTAGTGCTATCCATTGGTTATCTAGATCCCTTTCAATCGGGTTTCAAGCCCGGCTACAGCACAGAAACTGCTTTGGTCACCCTGATGGATGACCTCTGGTGAGCCTGGGATAGAGGTCATTCCTCCATCTTGATGCTACTTGACCTCTCAGCGGCTTTAGATACCATTGACCATGGTATCCTTCTGTGTCGTCTCGGAGAGGTGGGAGTGAGCGGCACCATATTACAGTGGTTCTCCTCCTACCTCTCCGATAGGATGAGTCAGTGTTGGCAGGAGGACAGAGGTTGATCCCTAGGCCCCTGGTTTGTGGGGTGCCATAGGGCTCAGTCCTCTTGCCTCTCCTGTTTTACATCTACATGAAACCGCTGGGTGAGATCATCTGTTGACATGGGGTGAGGTTCCAGCAGTATGCTGATGATACCCAGTTGTACATCTCCACCCCGTCTCAGTTCAGGGAAGCAGTGGATGTGATGTGCCGGTGACTGGATGATGTTAGGGTCTGGATGGGTAGGAACAGGCTCAAGCTCAACCCTGACAAGACTGAGTGGCTGTGGATATTGCCCCCCAAGGACTATGTCGATCGTCCCTCCTTGGTTCTCGGGGGAGAGAAATTAACTCTCGGAACAGGTCCGCAATTTGGGTGTCCTCCTAGATCCACAGCTTAAATTGGATCAACATCTGGCAGCTGTGGCTAGGGGGACCCTTGCACAGGTTCTCCTGGTGCACCAATTGCAACCCTATTTGGAGAGGAAGGCTTTCCTCACGATCACTCATGCCCTCATCACCTCCTGGCTACTGTACTACTGTACTACTGTTCTGTAACGTGCTCTACATGGGGCTACCCTTAAAGAGTGTCCAGAGATTGCAATTGGTGCAAAATGCAGCTGTACAAGCCGTGGTGGGTGCACCAAGATCCACCCATGTAACACCTGTTTTCCGTCAGCTGCATTGGTTGCCCATTAGTCTCGGGTCACAATTTAAGGTGTTGGTTATGATCTTTAAAGCCCTACATGGCTCAGGACAGACTACCTTCAGGACCGCATCCTCCCACATACCTCCCTACGACCAGTTAGGTCCCAGAGAGTTGGTCTCCTCCAGGTCCCATCAACCAAGCAATGCCGGTTAGCGGGACCACAGGGGAGAGCTTTCTCTGTGGGAGCTCCTTCTCTTTGGAACCAACTACCATCAGAGATCCGGACTATCCCCACCCTGCTGGCCTTCTGTAAAACCGTGAAAACATGGCTTTTCAAGCAGGCAGGCTAAAATAAGACCAATGACCACATCTGTGGTCTTCCCATGTATGAATGATGATAATGTTTTTTAATTTTTATAACTGTTTTTAAATTATTATTATTGGGTTTCTTTTTAATAAATTGTTCTTCTTGCATGTTGTACGCCGTCAAGAGTCCCGCGGGAGTTGGGCAGCTATAAGAATGAATGAATGAATGAATGAATGAATGAATGAATGAATGAATGAATGAATGAATGAATGAATGAATGAATGAATAAATAAATAAATTGGGACAACACGGTAAGAAACAATTGGTGTATTTCCGGTTGTCAGGAAAGTGGGGTGGTGCTGGAGCCGAGACAAGGGTCAGAAAGAGCCCTAGTTTGCCCATCTATTAGGGGCTTGAGGTGGATGGGGCTTCCCCACACTGTAGAACAGACACTCTCCAATCCCTCACTTCATGTTCTTCTCTTCTATTGCTCACTGTTACCTCCAGCTTATTTCTTCTGCTTTCTTGCTCTCATATCTTCCACTTGCTTCTCTGTCCCTCACACTTTCTTTCCAGCACTTGCTCTATGGCTCTCTCTTTTATCTCTTGCTGCACTCTTAACACTCTTTGGCTTTTGATTTGATGACCTGTTGATCTCATTCCTGCCTTTTGTTCTAAAACCAGTGTGTGTGTGTGTGTGTGTGTGTGTGTGTGTGTGTGTGTGTGTGTGTGTGTGAGAGAGAGAGAGAGAGAGAGAGAGAGAGAGACTTGATAGGCACTAGCAGATGGGCTCCCTGCTTCCACTAGTCAGCTTTGCTTTGCTGCTTGTTAGTTGGGGCATATATGTTCTTCTAACCCCCTGCCCTTTACATACGTCTAGCAATCTTACACAAGATCACAGAATAAGGTACCTGTGTGCAATGGTTGACTAGTGCTTTGCAAACTACCACTTAGCCATTTATATGGGCACTTGATCCCTTGTGCTGACACTTAGGTACCACATACTGGGCATGAGAAAAGATGTAACTTTAAACATCAGCTAGACAAAAACCCAGATGATCTCAGCTATGCGGTGGGACTGATGAAGGCTGCATTACCAGGATATGTCTCTCAATACCAGCAAGCTATTAGGGGAATATGTCCCTGTACTCTATGATTAGCCCTGCTCCTTGCTGGGTCGGCTAACTGGTGCAGATTGATTGATTTTAGAAACACACTCTTCCAGCCACAATCTTATACTTCATTTGTCTGCTTTAATAAAGGCAGGTTCAAAGGACGGATGGCCTGCTGACTCCCAAGTCATTTTGCAGCTACTACCAAACACCCACTAAGAGCAAACCATGTTCATACAATATGCACTTAAGGGCCTCCTCCATGTAAGAAACTTGCTCCAAACAACATCCTTTGTCTTAAAAGTCATTGAATCCGATTCTATGCAAGCGTCCCAGAAAGAAATATTTCTCTTGGTATCAGATGCTTTTCATCAGATTTTTTCCACTGACAGAACTAGAGAAAGAGGCGATTACTTTGCTGATCTTGTTTCCTCTTAAGGATTTAGAAAATCCGTTTGGAAATTTTTGACATTTCTCCAGGAAGTATGGGGTGGGGAGGGACTGGGGAATTGCAAAGGGAAGCTGGAACAAATATCACCTTTTTTCTTTCAGTGGAAATTTCCTGAGATCTTTGCTAGGTTAGCCTGGTAAAGAGAAAAGGAATTGCACCCAATACATTATATACATTAAGCGGAAGAAAACTGCGTGCAGCTGAATAATTTTGGACTCTGAGTTTAGGGGTCATAATAGGGGCTTCACTTTTAAAATCTCACAATGCTTCTGTGGAATCATTTTCTCTCTCACCATAATTTCATTTGCCTTTTTTTCATGTCAAAAGTGTCAAAAACGTTTTACACACATAATTTCTCAAAATAATTTAACTGATTCTAAAATCTTGAAGCATGGGTTTGTTCTGTATTTAAAACTGATGAGTGTAATTAACAGCCGGTTTGCCACCATCTTCCCTGTCATTTTTTGGGGACATTAAAAGCTGAATTATTGGATAGGGAAATAAACTGAACTGGCAGTAATTTAGATTCTTCCACGTCAACTATTCTTTCTCTAATATGCCAATCAGACACCCAAAGTGCTTTAGCTGCAAGGATGAAAACGGCAGCATTTGTAGTTTGAAGTGATTCAGTCCAAAATGTGCAAAATGGCTACCAATGAAAGAATGGCAAAATTCAAGAATAAGTAGAGAAGAGCAGTTTTTTTGTGATTTCCAGAGCTTCCTCAAACTGCATTGTTAGAATTCAGCTTCTGGCCATTTTGAGGTACAAAACAAACAATGGAGAATAAAAGACTAAAATGTGTAACAGTTCAAATCCTGGCCCTCTGCTGACCAGTGTTATCCACTCTTATCTCTTGAAACTCTTACCGATTCCAACTCCTTCCATTAAACTCATAGCTTTCTGCAAAGGAGAGGTTATCAGCAGGGGAGACTTGATGGTCATTTTGAAGAGTGGGCCTTCCCTGCCTCCCTCCACCTTTGTGTATTGCAATTTTGATAGTGGCTCTGGAAGCAGTTACTGTATTGAAAGGCAACCCCCCCCCCCCAAAAAAAAATTATTACTCTTAGAGAAGGAGGAGAAAGATAGCAACCATAAAAGTTTGCTTAGAGTTCTAAACAATAATTAATCCTGGTTTACTAAACAAGGTCACTAAGCTATACATTCTACATATTACTATCAACCCATACTATGTAAACCCAATACTAAACAAAGTTGCTTAGCACAAGGTGACAGATAAGCTATGATTACCGTATTTTTCGGAGTATAGGACGCACCTTTTTACTCCCAAAAAGGGGGTCAAAAAGTGGGTGCGTCCTATATACCGAATGCAGCCCCCAACCCCCCCAGCCCCCCCCTTCGGAAGTTTTCCCCGCCGCCCGCCGCTGCCTCCGCCACCGCCGCTTGCCCCCCCGCCGCCGCTTGCCCCCACCGTCCCCGCTGTTGCTTGCCGCCGCCACCGCTGCTTGCCCCCGCCACCCATTCCTGAGCTAGCACCTTTCGAGGTGCCACCGCTCCGCTTCGATCCCCACCGTTGCCCGCTTGCGAGCGAGCGGGCGTACGAGCAGGCGAGGCGTGGCGGCAGGCAGGTGTCTTGGAAGCGCCGAGGGCAGCACGCACGTCCGGGATGCCGCTTAGCCGGCAGCAGCGGGCGCAGCGAGTCCCGTCCTTACGCGTGTCCCCGGCGCTTGCTGTGGCGACGCTGTTTTCTCCGAGACCTTTGTCTACTGCTCCTTCTCCGAGACAAAGGTCTCGGAGAAAACAGCGTCGCCACAGCAAGCGCCGGGGACGCGCGTGGGGATGGAACTCGCTGCGCCCGCTGCTGCCGGCTAAGCGAGAGGGCTGCCCTCGGCGCTTCCAAAACACCTGCCTGTCGCCGCGCTTCGCCTGCTTCCTCAGCTGCTCTTCTCTAGCGAGCGCTCTTTGGCCGGGAAAACCAGGAGCCGCCGCTTTCGCCGCAGATCTGCTCAGCTCAAGTTGCAGCCCTTGAGCTTCAGGAGGGAACTGGCTGCGAGACCGGGAGGACTTGTGGACTTCAACTCTAGCTAGCATGACTGGAGGAGGAATTCTGGGAGTTGAAGTCCACAAGTCTTAAACTTGCCAAGGGGGTGCAAGGGTCTTCAAACTTGTGGACTTCAACTCCCAGAATTCCTCCTCCAGTCATGCTAGCTCAGGAATTGGAGTTGAAGTCCACAAGTCTTAAAGCTGTCAAGTTTGAAGACCCCTGGGTTAGGGGTGCAAGGGTCTTCAAACTTGGCAAGACTTTTTACGACCATGTACACTTTTTACAAACTTCAAACTTGACAGCTTTAAGACTTGTGGACTTCAACTCCCATTCCTGAGCTAGCATGACTGGAGAAGGAATTCTGGGAGTTGAAGTCCACAAGTCTTAAAGCTGTCAAGTTTGAAGTTTGTAAAAAGTGTACATGGTTGTAAAAAGTGTACATGGTTGTAAAAAGTATTCTGCTACACTGGTATTTTATTAAATAATATATTACTACACCATTTGGTTCAGAATACTTTTTTCCTTGTTTTCCTCCTCTAAAATCTAGGTGCGTCCTATACTCCGGTGCGTCCTATACTCCGAAAAATACGGTATCTGTAATGAACTGCAAATATGTTCATGGCATTTGTGTGTTAACATCGCATGCATCCTGCCATTCTTTCTATGTCACCGAAGATGCTCGTACAAGTCAAGCACATTGCTACAGGAAAGGGGAAATAGAATTCAGGACTTAATGTGGACAAAGTAATAATCAAATATTACAAGACGACGACTTTAAAAAGTTTATTTGTCCAATACAAGTTAAGCAGAAAGCACATCAAAGAATAGTTAGGAGATACATTTTCTAGATACCCTCACAAAATTTATACTTATTGGCGTTTTCACATACATAGCTCAATGTATTCTTTGCACAAGAAACATCCACTTAACTGTTGGAAAGGTGGCAGGGTTTTAAACAAGGAGCAGCGTGCCCCCAACAAGGCACCAGCCTGCCACTACTGCCCAAACGTCCCTCAGCTCCTCCCCGTTTTTCGTTTGCTCCTACTTTTCTCCTTTTAGCAAGAAGCAGCTGCTAGAGGAATTCAAGGCACTCGTCCCATTTCTATCAGCCTGGGGAACTTCTTAGAGAAGAACAATGCAATACAACATGACTGTTAACTGAACGTTTAGCATATCCTGGATTGAAACTGTGAAATAAGCTAACAGGAAATAGCAAGACTTGCATGCTCCAGTTTGAGACGTATCTGTATTGCCTTGTTCTACCAACATACCAGAAAATGAAAGCTATTGCATGAAAAGAGAAGCCAGGTTGTAGAAGCTCTTTTGAGTTCTTTCAGCCCAGTATGGATTAGTGTTAGTTTACCAGTCTTTTTCTGAACTGATTGACATACATCTGTCACATAACAATGATCTTTGCTCAAATAGGTTTCAGCAAAAATTCACAGTGTAATCATTTCAAAGAGAGAGAGAGAGAGAGAGAATTGGAACTTCCCCCTTAACTGGTAGCTTTTATAATGCATTGTCAATAAAATATGTTAGTTAAAAAAATAGATACCCACAGTTAACACTTCTTGCTTTTGAAATAAGGGATGGTTCACATTAACACTCAAGGTTTCCCTCATAATACCTTCTAGATTTAAAACATTTGATATTGCACTGTTATATTATCCATCAGCTATCAATTTGCATTCCAGAGACTTATGAAACTGTAAAAAAGTAAACAGCCATTTTGTGCAGTCTTCAGCATTGCATCCGAGTAGTTGGAATTTGCAAAACCTTCATTACAACTACAGTTGCCTAAGCACAGTGGAATTTCTGCCCAGCTGCCTTCCTTATACAGTACAGTGACCGATTGTCCAGTCTTCAACCTTCACACTTTGAGTTTCCTCTTCTGCTCAAAGTAGGCATCAAATCTGGAGAGTGCATAGTCCTAAGTGGGGGGGAAAATACTAGAGTTGAAAAGACTGAATCTCCTACAATGTGTCCCAATTTCAGGGAACAAGCATTATACTAGAATTTCATGCAGACCTATTTGTATGACGGCACTTGGTTCTCCTTTACAAATAAGTGTGAGCATTCTAAGTGATGCTAAGAAATCACTTAGGATGGGAATGCAATACTTTTTCAGGTATCAATTCTTATTTAATGATCCTTGCTGCAACCTGGATTTAAGATTGAATTTATGTGCCCAGTATAAGTATAAACTAGTCTTTGAAAATAAGTTAAAAGGACAAGCTAAGAACAATCAAAATGATAGAGTTAATGTAGTATCATTAAAGCAGTCAAAGCCAAGTTGCTGGCAATCGCAAGTACTATGGTTTTTTAATGACGAGGTGACCGTTCATTAAATGCTCGATGAGACAAACCCTTACTCACAATTGTTAATAACTGATTTTCAGTTAAATTAAATGCTGAAAACATAGGATTTTGGAGGTGATTTAGATCAGTCTGAGACAAGTAGGGAGAGCCTGGACTCTTCAGATGTTACAAAACTAATTCCTAGCATTCCTCATCATTGGTCATGCTGAGAAGTTCTGCAAAACCTACAAAGCTCCAATTTCTCAACTCTTTTTTCACAGGCATAAGAACTTGGCTGTGAAGGACGCAGATGCTTAAAAATGTGAGGCTTTTTAAAAGGCATACCATGTATCCAAACTCAATAGATGATATCTTTGCTTGTATAATGGACCACAGACCCCAGAAGATATGAGATGCAAGAGCAAACCTGTCAAAGAAAAACAGAATTGAATACTGTCACAGTATGTTTTTATACCAAACACAAAACCACCCTTGCTTCTCTTGACTAGAATATAAAAGGGAGATGGACAATACATGTCCTCCAACTGAACTCATCACCTCTCCTGGTATGATACATGATGTGGGATGGTGGAAGCTCCCCCATACCTGGAGGGCTACATGTTATCTTCTCTAACCTAAAATGTATAATAGAAACAGGCTGCTCATGTTCTGAAAAGCGAAAGAAGATGGTTTCCTTCCAATAGACCTTTGGGCATGAACAGCTTTATAGAGAAGATAACTCTCAGATATCCTGGACTCTTAATAATTTGAAAGGCTATTTTATGTGGTCTCTAAATTTACATAGTGAAATATATAAGAGTGGGTGTTATCAGCCACAAGCACCCATATAATTTATGTGAGAGACTGTGTCTTCCTATTCATTCATGAAATTTATTTGGTGTCTTATCTCATGTCAAACGACTCTGGGTGGATTAAAGCATAAAAATATTAAGAAATATTAAAAAAACATTAAAATGATCAAGTATAAGATAACAAAGCAGAGAAAATTCTGTTTTCCTACTTTTATATCCTTTCAAATAGCCCCGTTAACTTTCTATTTCTTTGGGGGGTTATTTATTTATTTATTTATTTATTTATCTCCACTTTTATAATTTTACTAGCTGATGACCCGGCGCTGCCTGGGTATTTTCTCATCCTAATCACCCCCACCTCCCGTGTATGTACGCACAACCCCCTCTGATGGTCATTTCGAAAAATCCTTTCTTAGTGAGCACTAGAAGCCAAGAGGAAAATACGTGGCAAAGTTCAAATTTATATATATATACCACATAAAATAGCCTTTCAATACATACATACATACACAAATAACTCAAGGTGGCAAACATATCAAACACAACTTCCTCCTCCTATTTTTCCCACAACCACCCCCGTCAGTTGAGTTGGGCTGAGAGAGAGGGTGACTGGCTCAAAGTAGGCGTGCAGAGTTTTAAAGAAAACATTCAACTGATGTTCCATGCTATTTTTTTATGTTCTAAAAAAGCCTATCAAGCCTAGGTAGGGAACAAAGGTACTCTTGGAAATAAAAATAATACTGCAGGATGGAATTTTGATTTGTAGCTCATTCACTTTCCATTTAGTTTTTAATCAGAGTAAAATAGTGAAGGCACCTTGATTAACATCAAGGAGATATCCAAGGAAGCAGATCACATATCCTCAACTAGTAAGTATTAAATATGTCTTCAACTGTGGAAGCTTTCTCTTTCATGTTTCTAGGCTTACTGATCAAACCAGATTTTTCTCAGAGTAGGTAGTAAATGAACTCATCCATCTTAGAAAAATAACTACAACCTAAATAATCTGCATGCTACTTTATCTATAAGTACTAATTCAGATTAGATACCAAACTAAACACCGAAGAATGTCATATATAATCTACATATATTAACTGAAAATGAAGATTTCTGAATAGGATTACATATAATTTTGAATGAAGAGAGAGGCTACCTGTTTATTTCAACCAACATATCTTCTTCTATTTTGGACTTATCTTCATGGCTCAGATTTTCAAATCCACTTTGAGATGCAGCTAGATAACTGGTTATGAAATGGAGCTAAAAGCACAAAAGTGTTGTCAGAACAGCAATGGATTTGCTTAATACCAACATACAAGTTAACGTAATTTATTAGAACTTCAGTTTAATTCAAAGCACTTAAAAAAACAGAGCAACAGTATTCATTTTCAAATTCATTCTAGATCTAATAATTTGTATTCCAGTTCATTCAATATTTCCTTAACAATTATTAGAGATGGGAAAACTGTGCCTCCCACCAATATATTACTGAACTTTAATTACCTAGTATCTCACACTAGCTGGATGAATTAAATGAAATTTAGAAAATGTATTCTAGGTATACTCTATTATTAAGAAAACTTTAACTTTCCTACTACCATATTTCCCCGAAAATAAGACCCTGTCTTAATTTTTTTTTGCCACAAAAAAAGGCAACAGGTTTTATTTTCGGAGGGTGGGGGATGTCGTCCACTGACTCACCTCACTTGTGCGCATTGCCCTCGGCCTCCTTTTCACTGTCAGAGGCCTTCAGGAACTTCTTCAGCCAGCAAGGCTTTCCTGAAGGCCTCTGCAGCCGATAATAGAGCTCCAGATTGATCCGGAGTTCTGTTATCGGCTGCAGAGGCTTTCAGGAAAGCCTTGCAGGCTGCAGAAGAAATGGGCTGGCAAGGCAGGTGTCGGGGTGTGCAAGGCCTGGCTGCAACTGTCCGAAGATAAGTAGTAGAGCAGCTCCACACACACCCATCCCCACCCCAGCTTAATTTTTACCCGTGTACCCTGGAGTGGACGGGGTCTTAATTGGGGCTTATTTTGGGCGCACATGTAAAAATCAAGCTAGGACTTACTTTCGGAGTAAGTTGTATTTTCAGGAAAACACGGTATTAGGTCATAGGATGAAAATACAGAAGTCACCCATTATAGACTGTTACAACAGAATTGGGGAATCTGTAGTCTTCTAGATACTTGAGCTATCATTCTACAGCCAATATAACCAATGGTGAAGGATTCTGAGAATCTTAGTTCAGTAATTTGGTTTGTGGAGGACAATAGTTCTCCATTGCTATGTGATTCAGACATTCAATTTGGCAAGATTTAACCTGAGAATGCAGATTAAAGTTGAATACGTACAATTTAGAAGAAGTTCAATTTGAAAGTAAAGGACATTATAATTCAAGAGAGTTATTTTTACTGCTTACCTGCTGCTTCTTTGTGGGATAGTTCATGAAGTTCGCTTTGAAGAATGGGTATTTTTCATGCACATAGTCATACATCCATTCACAGAAATGATTAGCAATATCAAACCCTCTAGAGTGAAAATATTTTCAATATGTAAGAAATACATTCGGCTCCAAAACTTATATTCCTAAGAATCTGGGGATTATAGAAAGAGCTGTGCTGGATGAAACTTAAGTTCTACTTTGTTAATATTCTATTCGGTGGTAGATGGATGGCCAACATATAGCATCCATCTATTTGTGACATCACGAAACAATGTAAACTAATGTGATCAGATGAGCTTTCTCTCTCAAATTATTTGATGTGGCACGGAGATCCTCTTTCTTATACTTGTTGACAAAGTTGGAAAGATGCTTCAGAAATAAGTGGGACTAGAATTGTTACATTGTATATACTTTTGAAGGTTAGTCAGGATTTTTTAAACTAGGGCTGTCAAATTCGCAGCCCGCGGGCTGGATGTGTCACATGCTGGCCATGCCCATGCCCAGTTTAGCGAAGGGGGAAAAAGTTGTGATACGTCATGTGACGACACCGTGATGATGCAAGCTTGACACCCACTTTAAACCCTTTTTGTAACACTTTAACAGGTTTTCTCTTTTTTCCTTTCCATCCTTGTTTAATTACTATTGCTCCTTTCTACCATATATATTTTATTCCTCTCTCTTTGTTCTTGCCAGCTATTCCTTCCTTTCTCTCTCCATCTCCATTCGCTGTTGTTGTTTTAATTTACTACTGCCTCTCCTGGAAGGCGAGAGGGGAATTTGGAAGAGGACACTTGAGTATTTGGCTTGTGGCAGTGGTTCATGTAAGTATATGAAATTAGCATATGAAAATAATCAATTTATTTTAAAAATGAGATACCAGTTAAAATTGTCTATAAAGAAAGATTTAATTCAATTGAAGTTAGTATTTTTGGTCTCCTTTTCTGAATGTGCTTCTGGCAGACATATAGAACATATACAGAAATTTATTGGGGTGAGGAAAATTCCTAGGACTGGGTTGAGTTGAGAATAGGTTGTACCTGATTTGTACCTGTTTTTACAATTTTGTTTTCTATCTGCTCTTCTTTTAGGGGGATTGCCTTAAATTCCTTCCTTTGGGGTAAATTCAGTAGCTCTGAGGAACTTAAGCTCAACTGACTGTATAGTCCACTATTACACTGACCTCACCAACCAGCAGGATTGAAATCTTCTCATTGTTAAAGGCTAACAAAGTCCATAAATGATGTTAAAACTAACTGTCTATTAAATAAAATCAACTATCTATTCTAATATATCTACTCTGACTGGCAGGTGCATAACAATGCAAATACATTTGCAAACTGTCAGTTTAGGTATCAATTTGACAATGAAACACTATCACTATTAAGCAGGCTAAGTAATTATTGAGAAAGATGAACAGAAAGAGTTGCTATTATCTGCTATTTATCTTATAAAGTAGCTTTATCTTAAAATTTGTTACAAAAGTTTGAAATAGATTTACTTTATATGTAAATTTTATTAAGCTAGTTTTAGCATAAATTCATTACTCCAATTTTTTTTGCAAAACACCTTATGTTCAGATACTATATTAGATATCTAACTTTTTTAGGTAAACACTGGTAATCCTAATGGATTAACAGCAAACAGACTATGTATGGAAAAAGCAGTTCATACAACTAATCTGACATTTGTTAAGCTTGTATTTTTATTCATTCAAGGGGAAATCCAACATTTACCTATAATTGTAACTGCTGTATTCAAAGTCAATAAGCATCAGCTTCTGTTTTTCAGAATCTTCTCTGCCATCAAGAAGCAAGATATTTCCTGGGGATATGGAGAAGCAAGAGGTATAAAATGATTTGTGCACGCTTTCTGAGGAAATTTCAGATCATTACATTGGAAATGGCTCCATAGCTTATATGACAGCTCAACTATCCTGATTCTTTAACATTAAAACTACGAATGTTCCATCAGCAAAATGTATGTACCGTATTTTTCGGAGTATAAGATGCACTGGAGTATAAGACACACCTTAGTTTTGGGGGAGAAAACAAGGAAAAAAGGCCTCTGCCTCCAAGCAATTTGCCAAACAGCAAATAGCACAGATGATATACACTGTTTGCTGTGTATTTCTGTGCATGTGTGCCTGACCCATAGAAATAGCAAAGAATTGGAGAAATGTACATTATGCCAGAAAGTCTTCTTAAATGTAGTCAGTGTGACTCCTCCCAATTATTTAAATAGATCTACTCCAAGGTAAGTCAGGATTTAACTCTAATACTAAACAGGACACTGTTACATTTCAGACTATACTTGTACAGAGCTGTTAAAATTAATTAACATTTCTGGCAGTATACATTATTCTCTATTATTTAAAAGAAGATACAATAGCACTGGGCCTCTTCAGAACAAGCAATTATTTTAAAAAGCTTCTTTATTTTGTTAAGTTTTCTAGATTTACAGCGGTCTCCAACCTTGGCAACTTTAAGACTTGTGGACTTCAACTTCCAGAATTCCACAGCCAGCAAAGCTAACAAAGCTGACTGTGGAATTCTGGGAGTTGAAGTCCACAAGTCTTAAAATTGCCAAGGTTGGAGACCCCTGGCTCTAGAATAATAATAAAGCAGTCTTTATAAAATAAGTCTAATAATTTGAACATTCTACAGACATTTATAGTTATTCACTTACCCCCTTCTATCCAGTTCAGCAGAAAATAAAAATCTGTGTGTCTCTCCCAGCTATTTGCCTTTGCAGCTAGTTTCGCTAGTTTCACTTTCATTTTAGCACGTGGCAAATCAGCTGGGGATCGGGAAGCTGCTCAGGACTTGCTTGTCTTAACAGACTGTTCCCTGTTTGCTGCAAACAGGTAAATTGCTGGAAGACAGAGGTCAAAGGGTGGGGGTGGCTGGGGCTACATTCGGTGTATAAGACGCACCCAAGTTTTCACCCTCTTTTGGGGGGTAAAAAGGTGCATCTTATACTCCGAAAAATACGGTATATAGAATGTGTACATGGAGATGGTGGGAAACATATAAAGGCAGGGGAGGCAGCCACTTTGGGCAGGATTAATTTTTTATTTTAATATTTTTATTGAATTTATTAAAACATTAAATACAAAACATGCATATACATTTGCGTTTTTCATTTCTGTGACATCGGTTTAAAGTCAATCTACATACATATTATTCTATATAATTCTATATATAATATTTACATTCATTTAGAAATTTTCTTATTCTTTCTAATTTCTAACCAATTGTAAAATTTATCCCACACTGCGTAAAATTCTTTCTCTTCTCGATTTTGTAATTCTAATGTTAGTTTTGACATTTCTGCACAATCCATTATTTTTTTTAATATCATATTCTCCGCTGGGGTTTTTTCATCTTTCTATGTTTGGGCATAAGTTAATCTGGCAGCGGTTAGGACATGTATTATCAAATATTGGTTTTCTTTCGTCTGTTGCCCTCTGATAATACCCAATAAAAATGTTTCAGGTTTAAATTCTATTTCGGTATCTATTATCTCTTGTAACCATGTCCTAATCATGCTCCAGTATCCTCTTGCTATCGGGCACGACCACATGTGGTAATATGTGCCCTGTACTTGTTTACATTTCCAGCATCTTGGGTTCATATTAGCATATATTTTGGCAATTCTAGCCGGGGCTAGATGCCAGCGATAGAACATTTTATGTAAATTTTCTTTGTAGGATGTTGAGAGGGTTAGTTTATAATTTATCCTCCATAATTTTCCCCAATCGTCTAATTGGATAGTGTAGCCAAAATTTTTCATCCATGCAATCATATTTTCTTTAACTGTTTCTTCAAATTTATCAAATTGTAGTAGGTAATTGTACATTTTAGTTATAAATTTATTTTCAGATCCCAGTAGTACTTTATCTATTGTGTTTTGTTCTTTGTTTATACCAAATTCTTCCATGTCCTTTTTGTATCTATTTTGTATTTGAAGATATGGCCACCAATCTATGTCCATTCCTTCCTCCTTTAATTTTTCCCTAGACTTTAAGTTACCATTTTTGCCTAATAGTTCATTGTAGTTTCTCATTTTTGATCTTTCCAATGTATTGGGGTGGATAATGGCTTCCATTATGGATAACCAGCAGGGTATCTCGATGTAATATTTATTTTTAATTTTCCTCCAGGTGTTTAATAATACGGCTCTTATCGCATGGGTTTGGAAGTGTGAATGCTTGGTATTCTTTTTTCCCCATAAATGGGCATGCCAACCTTCCTGAATGTTGTGGCCCTCTAATGTTAATATTCTATGGTTTTTTAAAACAATCCAGTCCTTTATCCAAAGTAAAATTGCTGATTGGTAATATATTTCCAGGTCAGGGTCCAAAACCTCCTCTGAGTCTACTATCTTGTAATACTTTGAATTTTATTCTTGGTTTTTTCCCAGACCATATAAATTTAGATATTATTATTTATTTCTCCAAAAAAAAATTGTCTAATTTTATAGGTGCTGTTTGAAATATATATAACCATCTAGGTAAAATATTCATTTTTATAGTGGCAATTTTCCCTGTAAATGATAGCTGCATCTTTCCCCATCTATCCAAATCCTCTTTTGTTTTATGTAGTAGTTTGGTGTAATTGTCTTCTTTGAGAGATGAATGTCTGGCTGTGATCCAGATTCCTAAATATTTAATTTTTTTAGTTGTCTGCAGGCCTGTTTTTTCTGTTAATTCTTTTATCTGATTTTGAGTGCAGTTCTTAGTCACTATTTTCATTTTGTCTGTGTTTATTTTTAATCCTGCCACTTTTCCAAATGCTTCTATATCCTTTAGTAGTTTCATTGCTGATTCTATTGGGTCTTCCAAAAAAAAAACACCAGGTCATCCGCAAATGCCTGGGTTTTGTAACTTTCCGTTTTTATTTTGGTTCCTTTTATGTCATCATTTCTAATTTGATTTAACAATATCTCGATTGATAATATAAATAACAGGGGTGATATCGGGCAACCTTGCCTTATGCCTTTAGCAATACTAAATTTATCCGTCATGTCACCATTTATCATTACCCTAGCGTTTTGTTTTGTGTATATTGCATCTATCATTTTTTCAAATTTGGGGCCAAATTTCATACTTCTTAATTGATATTTAAAGAAGTCCCAATTTAAATTGTCAAAGGCCTTTTGTGCATCCAAAAATACCATAGCCATCTGCTTATCACTGTGATTTTCGTAATATTCTAGTATATCCAAAACTATCCTTGTATTATATCTGATTTGTCTAGATGGCAAAAATCCATTCTGGTCTGAATTTATAATTTTATTTAGTATTGTTTTTAGTCTCTCAGCCATGACTGACATGAATATTTTATAGTCAACGTTCAATAGGGATATGGGTCTATAGTTTTTGATTTGTTTAGGATCTGTTTCCTCTTTATATATTAATGTAATATAGGCTTCATCCCAAGATGCTGGAAATTTCGCTTTTTGTAAAGTATCATTACATACTTCTAATAATAGATCTCCTGTTATTTCAAGCGTTGTTTTATAGAACTCTCCTGGTAGTCCATCAGGCCCTGGTGTCTTATTGCTCTTCTGTTTCATGACTGCCTTTTTTAGTTCCTCTTGTGTTATATCTCTATTTAATGTTTCTCTACTTTCTTCATCTATTGGATTTAAATTATTTTTCCTTAGAAAACTAACTATTTCATCTTTTTTTGTCTTCGGCGTATAGTTCTTTATAATACTCTAATATAATCGCTTTTTTCTTTTCCATGCAATACTGTATCTTCTTATCTTTACCTTCTAATTGCTGTATCATTTTTTTCTCTTTCCTTTTTCAATCTATAGGAGAGCCATCTACCTGGCTTGTTTGCATTTTCGAAAAAATCTTGTTTTGCAAGTCTTATTTTCCTGGCTGTCTCCTCTTGTTCCACTAAGTTTAATTTATGTTTCGCTAGATCTTTTTCTTCTTTAATTTTTTTATTTTGAGGATCATTTTGTAGATCTCTAATTGTTTCAAATTTTCTAATAATAATTTCTGTTGCCTGTTTTTTTCTTTATTTTTCCTAGCTACATATACTATTGCTACTCCCCTTTGATATGCTTTTGCCGTATCCCACAGATTTTGTAATGTGGAATCCTGGGCAGGATTAATTTACATGGGCTATAAAAATCCATATAGCACTAAATAGCAGGAAAGAGATACAATAAAAGCAATTCTAATTCTTCACGGCAGTTTTGTAATCACGTGTTTCCCCATTTTCTCTGCCCTCCCTTAACTGTTGCACCTTGGGTGAGGATAAAGTTTTGTATCTTTTCACAGAAAGCTGCATCTGAGAAATCTGTTCTGAAGCAAAGAGAACTCATGCCTTGTGCAAATATCTTGGGCAGATGCATTCAACTCTGGAGTCCATCTCAAGAATAAGAGTGCCATTAGTAAATAGTGTGTGTGTTATTTAAATGATAAGATAGAAAGGCGGCATTTATTAGGACATGGCTGGAGTGAGGCCTAAAGAATCCTGCAATCTTAATGACTCTAATCCATTTTGAAGTCCAAGTTATTTTCACACATCAAAGCTTGTTTCTATACTTCCTTAACTTTTAAAATTTTCATCCTAAGAATGGATTTCTATTTTAGAAACTGGCTACAAATAGATCAGATTTTAATCTTCTCCTAATCCTGTTATACAATACTGCAAGAACATGTCTTTGTATTTACCTCCATGAGGTAAACAGAACATGTTCACCAAATAGAACATGTCCTAAATTTAATCAGATGTCTAGATATGAACATTTGCTTTGCTATAACTGTTATTAAGACAATCACAACTGTAAAAAATGCAAAGACCATGTTATTGTACCTTCTTGGCAGTCATTATGACAAAACACAACTGGTGATGGAGTAGCTTCAAGTAAAGATCTAAGGGGAAAAAAAATCTAAATCACTTTTTTTTACTTAAGGACATAAATACAGGAAGGCAACAGTATTTTCTACATCTCATCTCCTGAATATTTTTCTACCAACTATGTCTTCTATACGAACCAAATCAAGAAAACTGTTTTTGAATGAAGATATTTCCTTCCTACTTCGTGGTTCCTCAAAGTACATAACATCAGCTTGACTACTGCATTCTTAAAAACCTGCTGGCTTCACTCTCCCTCTTCCCATGATGGCACAGTACTTGTAAGGCAACGAGAGCCATTTGGAAGTCTTGGAGAGTCAATTATTCCCTCCCTTTATTCAAACCAACATTTGAACAAATATTCTGAGACAACACTTGCCATAATTTAGCTGTAAACATGATCCTAGTGTGGACTCGGGAATCTGGCAATGATCAATATGAAATCGATCGAATACTAGATTCCAGTGTCCATAGGGGTAGACTCTAATACCTGGTGCCATAGAAAGAGTACCTCTCAACAGAGGCCACCTGGGTGGCAGAGAAGGACATGCGGGTCGCCCGACTAATCCAAAAGTTCCACAAGACCTATCCCCACAAACCAGGGGGGAGGGATGGGAACCAGGCACCCATGGATACACAACTGTGATTAACATATATATATATGTTTACTGTCTTCCAGATGCGGCCCTGGTAGGGGGAGCCGCCTGTCAAGCCCCAATCAGCTTGCCATACCTGGGGGGAGGGGGGAATTGGAGAGTGCGGCGGCAGGAACAGCCACGCGGTACCGGCCAGCGGCCCAGGCAGCAACGAGGTGCCTGGCTGGGACGGCGTCGGCTCTGGCTGCAGCTGGCTGGCTGGCACCGGAGGCAATAGTGGCATTCCCGCACAGCTGACTGGCGGCCTTCCGGGCACAGCTGGCTGGTGCCGGAGACAACGGCCTGTGGGCCGGAAACGGTCTACGGCCCATGGGCTGGTGGCCCCTAAGCACCGGATGGTGGACTGCTAATGCGGAACTGGATGCCGAATGATGGTTGCGTGGGTGGGACTGAGGGGCGTGGTTCCGCCTATCCTATATAGAGCGCTAGGAGGCGGTAGCTGACTTTGCAACGGACTGCTACGTACTCATTTGTGCCAGGTCTCAGGCTTGAATAAACCTGTATCCAACAGTTCCAGAGCATGTTTGTTTCTGTGTTCACAAGGCCTGGGGAATTGGACATTTGAGACCTAGCTCTGCTCCCTGCAAGCCACCCCTCCACCCCTGTGCTTCATGGTCTGATAGCTGCATTATGCACAACTAGCACAATGACTTCTTCTAATTAGAACAAGCAAAAGAGATATGTTGTAAAATGATTTGTAGAGGCACCATTTAGGGAATGAGGTCGAAAGAGCATTCACAGTTGAACAACATTTGCTGACATTTCATGTCATGCAAATGTATAATGGGGAGAGGAGAGAATTTACTTTCAATTTATTTTAATAGGCTGCCATGGATACTTGCTTGGCTCTCTCCATATTAATGGGATATGTCACTGAAACGGCACACTGGATATGCAGTGGAAGTCCTTTCTCTACAGCTCAGATAGGGCATTGTACAGTATAGGATTCCTCCCTCTCTCCCTGATCCAGAGGTAGGCTTAGAAGATGCTTTCCATGGGAGAAGACAGCCCCATCTTCAGTTTTAGAATGATGAGCCAAAGAGTTCAAAGGAAGCACATTTGAGAAACTTAGCATACTGGTGATTGCTGTCCTTTGGAGCAGGTGTTCACGCCCCACTCATCAGTATCACCTGTGTAGCCAGCTGCCTCTTTAACAGATAGCCACGTGACAAAAGGAAAATATATATCTGAATTAAGGAGATACTATGCTTGCTGCAACACCTTTTAATCAACTCTTGAATTCAATAGTCTATTTCCTCAGAATCACATTTGCTTGAGGTGGAGTAATATAAAAAGAAAAGGAGTTTAGCTGAGACTGAAGAAGCCCCTGAAGGAACCAACAAGCACATTTATAGTTCAGAGCAAGGCAGGACCAGATTTTGTGTTGGAATGATCTCCTCCCACAGGAAAGACTCTCGTAATCTTCTAGCCCTGCCTCTACAACAAATGAAAATATTCCATTGTGGAATGCAGTGTCTAGACAATGAGAAAACACTGGTACAAATAGCTACAATGCAACTATATTCTTAGACAGCTAGATAGATATAGATGTACTAAACATAGAGACCAGAGGTGGGTTCCTGCCGGAGCTGTCCGGTGCACAGCTCCGGTAGGGAGCGGCCGATTGTGCAATTTGCACGGGACCGCTCTGGAGCCCTCTCTGCTGGTCTGTCGCACACATCGCCATCTTTTTCTGTTAATTTTTGGGTGATTTTGCTTCCGCGCATGCGCGGAAGCAAAATCGCACGAGGGGGCGCACACACGTAGCGAGCGAGCGCCCAAAACGTGGAGATGCGCGTGCAGCACACCGGCAAGCAAGCAACTTGCCGCTGATAGAGACATTAAAAAGTAAGTCATAAAAGGTTTACCTTTTACAACATAGTAATTAAATCAATTACACAGCAAAATTATGAACTAACAAACTATTAAGAATTAGAATGATACCTTAAGTTTTTCATTTCTTGAGGCAAGTTGTAGCTGAGAATCTTGTTCAGTTTTCTCACACGTGACTCTCTGGTAAACTTGATTCTCATGACTTGGTTCAAGTACCTATATGAAGATTTTATTGTATAGTTAGTATTCTAGGCAAACATGTACAACTCTTTGCCCACAATCATATTCTGAAAGAAAAATATAATTAAACTTTTTAAAGACATTTGTGCGCCTCAAATTAGATAAACTTTCTCACAAAATGAAAAATGCTATTCATTTTCAACCCAAAGCAAAGGCACCATATGTCCCACATATTCTACCAAAGTACTCTGATCAACCGGTAGAAACAATTTTGTTCTTCAGAGTTTTGACCTCTGCCCATACCTTCCATCCCCATCTTTTTGATAGCTCTGAGTGATATATCCCACTGGGTTGCTTCCCCTCCCCAATCCTCTCAGATCTACCATATCCCAGTGTGGCATATCCTACTGGCCTTCCTTCTCTCCATCACTAGGCTTGTTCTCATGCATTATCTTGCAGTCCTGCCTTCTCTCCCTCCTTCCCTCATCCACTGCTGATGTCCTTGGCTTTTTTCTACCCTTACACTCCCTACAAACCTTTCTGCATGAACTGTGTTTTGATCCACAACTGAAACAAAGCAGTGCTGTTTTGTCTGGATCTAGACAAGACATGCTTCAGTTCTGGCACTGGACCACCTGAAACCACCTGTTCCACGCAAAACCATTCTGCATATCCTTCCTGGATCCAGCTTAATTACTCTGTATGTAGAGTAGTTCTTTTAAGATGCTTAACTGTCATATTAAAATAAAAAGACAACACTTCTATTGCTTACTTCTCCATGGTTCCAAAGAGCCACTTAGGTTCTTTATTAAATGGCATTTTCATCCCATGAAATTTAGCCATTTTTTCAGCTATTTCTGCTGATATATCTGGCACGCTTAGTTCCTCGGTATCCAACTTTCTGCTCTGAAATATATATATATATAGCAAAAAGGACATAAATGATGAGAAATAAAGAATCCACCAGGTGAATTACAAATGTACAAATAAGGGAACTCAAATGAGGACCTAACATATTTTTATTTTTCAGTGCTGTAATTTACTCTAACAGTGACATTCTCGGTTCTGCTACTATAAGGCAGAATACCCTATCACAGTGATGGCGAACCTATGGCACGCGTGCCACAGGTGGCACGTGGAGCCATATCTGCTGGCACGCGAGCTGTTGCCCTAGCTCAGCTCCAGCGTGCATGTGCACGCCGGCCAGCTGATTTTCGGCTCGCACGGAGGCTCTGGGAGGGTGTTTTCGGCTTCTGGAGGGCCTCCGGGGGGGCGAGGGAGGCTGTTTTCGCCCTCCCCAGGCTCCAGGAAAGCCTCTGGAGCCTGAGGAGGGTGAAAAATGGGCCTACCAGGCCCACCAGCAGTTGGGAAATGGGCCATTTCCAGCCTCCAGAGGGCCTCCGGGGGGGTATGGGAGCCCATTTTCGTCCTCCCCAGGGATTGAATTATGGGTGTGGGCACTCACGCATGTGCGATAGCGCGCGCATATGTGCTTTCGGCACCCGAGGAAAAAAAGGTTCACCATCACTGCCCTATCATGTGCTTCATTAACTGAAAGTGGCAAAAAATTAATACAGAAGACCCAAGATCAAATTTGCATTGTCTACATATTGCCCAATCTAACAATAAAACAAACCTATTACTATGTCTTGGCAAATATATAACTTTTGTCTTTATTTGTGCTACACTGTCAAATTTAGTTTCAACTACCACCACCATACAGCTTATATCAGGTACATACAGGAATGAATTCCTCCAGACGGCCTTGTGGGAAGATTCCATAGAGTTTTGGTCCAAGAGCTCTCTCTGCAAGAATGGCAAACATAACACTCTCCAGAACAACAGCTTCTGCACCCTACAAAAGAAAACTAAAGCTGTATGAATATAATCAATGTAAATCAAAACCTCAACATTTATACTGCAGAATAAATACAAATTAAATTGCAGAATAATCCTGTTGCAAAATAAATGTAATTTATGCCTAGTGTAAACTTCCAAAACTTTCAGAGAGACACTTATAGACCCCTTTACAATTAGTGAGGTATTTCTTGTTTATCATCCTAAATATAGGAAAGGATAATCTAATTGTACTTAACCAAGTTTCATATTAGTATTTTTGGCTGTTCGTTTGCAAACTGGCTTTTTATAAATGAAGTGTAATAAAATGAGAAAAAGTATCCTCTTTAAAATAGCAATAGCACTTAGACTTATATACCGCTTCATAGTGCTTTACAGCCCTCTCTAAGCGGTTTACAGAGTTCAGCATATTGCCCCCAACAATCTGGGTCCTCATTTTACCGACCTCAGAAGGATGGAAGGCTGAGTCAACCTTGAGCCTGGTGAGATTTGAACAGCTGAACTGCTGAACTAGCAGTCAGCAGGAGTAGCCTGCAGTAGCTGCATTTAACCACTGCGCCACCTCGGCTCTCAAGTAAGGAATGTAACACTTCCCTTAGAGAAGAGGTAGCAATACACCTATCTCATATAGTTATGCTAACTAGGTAGTTTTTATGTTTTTGGATTGCAATTTTTATTAACCTTAACTAGCATGGGAACGATTGAAGTTATAATCCAAAACATATAGGCGGCTTCAGTTTTGAAAATTAGTCTATGTAACATCCTGGACACTGGAATGCAACAAGGGGGCTGAAGGAAAGCAAGACCAATGTGGACTCTGGTGAGAAACTCTCTTCTCTCTAGCAGTAGGACATGAGAGAGCAGTCAACTTTCTGTTAGATATTGAATAAATATGTGCATTACGATAACAATGCACAATTCAGTCCTGAATTTTGAAGCTTGTATATCTACCTAATGCACAAGAAAGAAAAGAGATCCCTAACAGAGGTCACATTTTAGCATCTTTTAATGGAAGCAGAATTCCAAATAGAATTTATTAGCAGTAAAATCCTCCTGGTTCTAAATAATACCAGGCAGTTAAGAACCTTGATTTCTTTAAACAGGCCAGCCATGCTGATGGCTTTTCCAATTTGCTGGCAAAGACATTCTTTGTATTGAGAACAACTCTCATTCATGTGTGGTGTGCAGAAGACTGCTCTTTAAAAAAAGGGACAGGGCCAAAACTGGCAGAATGTGAAAACGTACTAAATTATTTAAATTTAATCTCTAAGAATGATAGGAAAGTTTTGGCAGAAAAGACAGCTACTTCTTTTTGCCACACTGCCCACTTTCCTCCTTAAATTGAGGACAAACAACTCCAAACCAACTATATCTAGATATGTATACAGATAGTCCTCGATTTACAACTATTCGTTTAGTGACCATTCGAAGTTACAAGGGCACTGAAAAAGTGACTTATGACTTGTTTTTCACATTTACAACCATTGCAGCATCCCCAGAGTCATGCGATCAAAATGCAAGGTTTGCGATTGGCTAATATTTATGATAGTTACAGTGTCCCGGGATCATGTGATCACCTTTTGCGACCTTCTGACACGCAAAGTCAATGGGGAACCCAGGTTCACTTTACAACCATGATGCTAACTTATCAACTATAGTGATTCACTTAATAACTTTGACAAGAAAGATCATAAAATAGGGCACAACTCACTTAACAACTGTCTTGTTTAGAAATAGAAATGTTGGGCTCAATTGTGGTCATAAGTCAAGGACTACCTGTATGTGAATTCTTAGGAACACACACACACACACACACACACACTCAACTTCTTGAATAACAAAAACCTTAAAACAATAATACTTAATATTGCTCATTATACATATACAATATAGTATCTTTTTTTGCTGGTATTTCCAATAATGCTAAGAATCGAAGCCTTAATAAATACTCTTTTTTGTTGTTAGTTGCAAAGTCGTGTCCGACCCATCGCGACCCCATGGACTACGTTCTTCCAGGCCTTCCTGTCCTCTACCATCCCCTGGAGTCCATTTAAGCTCATGCCGACCGCTTCAGTGACTCCATCCATCCAGCCACCATAAAATAAAATATACTCTTTATGCTTTGCTAATTTGAGGAGGCACGAGAAAACATTCATATTTTAGCTTTCAAATCTAATTGTAAATAGAAATACTTCAGTAACATACTCCTTTCAATTAATTTGTTTTTATCTTAACAATGATTAATCACACGTTTAAAAAAAACTAAGGCTGAAGTACTAATGATTTACTCAAAGCGTTATTTGAAAGAGATTAGAGCACACCTTTTAGGGACTGCTGGATGAACTGTGTTAATTTTTAACTTTAAAGCTATTGGCATAATTCAAACAGAGATTTCAAGGTTATTCTTTCCATTTTAGTTAGCACTTGTTAGAAATTATCACTACTCTGCTGGATGTATTCAACCAAACAAGCTTATATGGAGCCTTAATATGGGCTGGAACAATTAGCTCTTCTCCAGAAAGACATAGTAATTTATCAAACGCAATGCATTTGTTGCTTAGTTGTACGTCTCAGAATGGGGATACCAATGAGCACAAGCAGGTATTCTTCAAGCTAATCCATTCACATACACATCGGACCATGTAGGAAAACAAGCAGGTTACTTAGAAAAGAATCCCAGAAGCCAAAACTACTACCCCTAATTTTGTGTTACTGAAGAAAACAGAACAGTATTTCAAATGGAACAAAATCAGACAAGACAGACATGAAAACAGTACTGCTATGATAGAAAATTTTCTGATTCTTTAAAGCTATGCATCCTTTCATCGAAATAAACAGATTTGCTAATATAGGCTAAAATTCCTTGTGTGTCCAATCACACTTGGCCAATAGAGAATTCTATTCTATTCTATTCTATTCTATTCTATTCTATTCTATTCTATTCTATTCTATTCTATTCTATTCTATTCTATAATAATTGTTTTATACAGCTAACTACTGTTGAGTGAATAGTTACAATGTTTATCTTAAATTTTCAATAGAATTGTCACAGGATTCACCTTTTGACATGTACGCTCACCTGCCAACTAAAGATAAATGCGATGTATCTAATGAAAACTCCCTCAAGTTATCTAGGAAATCACACTAGTCCCGATTAAATAGACAGGTCCACAGAAGTTCAGCCACCTGTGTTTTATATCTATGCCCCTCCTGGTTGGTAAAGGCCTCCTGGAAGGTGACATATGGTTGGCTTCAGTGGCTAATGCTGGGTTGTGTTGTTATCTGCTTTAAAAGAGGCAGTTATCCACACTGTCATCAAGAAGCCATCACTGGACTGAGGAGATAGGCAGGTGGGGGTAGTTCAAGAGAAGGCAATCCCTTAACTTAACAAGACTTGAGCTGGGAGAAACCATGGCTTGGATCAGGGTGGGTCCTAACCTAAGGACATGTGGGATTTGATTAACAACAGCAACTGCCAGGATTGCTATCACTAAATGAAGGAGTCATGTGACATCAAGCTGTAAGACCATATCGCTTGGCGACAGATATTCGAGTCCCAATTACTGTTAACTGAGGATTACCTGTAATGTGGTTAAGGTTATGTCCAGTATTGGGGTCCAGATGAAGAACAGGCTTCAGTTCAACCCTAGTAAAACTGAATAGATGAGCATGTTGAGACCCGCTGCCCCCAGCTCTAGAGACTTTCCATCCTTGCCTCTGAATGCGGGCAACACTAGGCAAAGCTGATGAGCAATTTGAGAGTCCTCCTGGACTCACAGCTTCTGCTCAAATTGCTAGTGGCAACTGTGGCTAAAAGGGATTTTACACAGGTTCATCTTGTACACAATTTTCCCCCGTTGACCAGGAGGTCCTTCTCACAGTAGCTCCCAGTGAGCTGACCCATACCATTCAAGGTGCTGGGTGTCACTTATAAAGCCATACAAGATACACAGCACAACGAGGATGTGCCTATCTCCAGCTGTTTCTGCTTGCCCACCAAGAACTAACAGGTCCCTTCAATCAGAAAACTTGGAAGTTGTGTTTTTTTGCTGATGTATCACTTGCCTTACACAATGTCCTCCTGGGGATCAAAGGTATCTCCAGCCCTCTTGTCCTTATATAAGACATTCAAAACCTGAATAATCCTTCAGACATTTGGGCCAATACTGAGTTAAACCAATACTGTAGGTGTATCTGTCCCATTTATCAATTGAAAATGGAACAAGTTTTAAATCCTCAGCCATGTGTTGTTATGAAGACTATTTTGGATCAGTATTTTGAAATGTTCATTTTGTAAATTATGCTTTTATTTTTAGTCATATTGTGAGATAGGCAATTATATACATTGTACAAATAAATTAAATATTTCCTTTTAGCATGCAAGTTTGTATACTTCTACGTAATTAAGGCTTCCCATGAATTTGGAGAAAACACTATCTTGAAGAGGTGGTGATGGTCTCTTCTATTTTCATACTTGATAGGATACAAACAGGAGCTCAGTACTAGATTGGAACTGTCACATCTCTTGCTTTTGCTACTAAATGCTTCTTGAGTCAAAGTTTTCTTAATACTGCTGGATAAGGAAGCCTTTAGAGTGCCTAAAGGCATTCTGGCTCAATATACTTGCTTACATGAGCATCTGTAGTTTTCCCCATGACTGCTACAGCTGGTTTTTATTGACTAGAGCCGGCTGGTGTTACTTTTGAAATACAGTTCAAGGTTACATTTCTCTTCCCCCACACTTTTCTCCAAATAAAAGTCATTTAATGTTTGCAGTTAAAATCCGAGTCTAATACATATGATTTTATATATTCTGTATATACTACGTACATGATTTGCTTCATCTGATTTGAGGCATTGATCCTCCCCAGCTGATATGAATATATTATCAATCTTAATTCTAGGATATCATCCTTATATATTACTTCTGTCACATGTCAGAATCTTTCTCAACAGTTTGTTCTTTTCTCCAAAACATCTTTTCTGCCCTAGCTCCTGTTGCTACTAGTAAAAATAAAGAATGGGGGTTTCGGAAGTACCATTTCTCTGATGTCTCAAATTGACCCACATCTTCTGATTTAAGGGAATAATTTTTGGTTAAGTTTTGTATCAATTAAAAGCAGATTTTGTGACAAATTATTGAAGAGAAATATACCACTGATGAGTCTATGCCAAAGGAAGTTACTTTAGCTCTGTTACTCTTACAGAAGTACTTTTTAAAGCTCTTCCCACCTCCAACAGAGAAGGCATATTCAAACAGTTGTGAGACAAGCAGATAGCAATTACCCTGCATGTACTGTACTAATCTGATATGGAAATTCAGCAAGGACAGTACTTACTTGTAAATCATTCTCCTTTTGAGCCTGTCCAGATCCTCCTTTATTACAGGACCTCTATGAATGAGAAAAGTCAACATTTCCAATGAGACATTGAAAACTAATCTGAATCAATCTGTAGCCACCACAATAAGGAGAGCCAGGAAGACCAGCTATATTTAGAATGTATATTCAATAATTATCTTACAAAATATCAGAGATTTTGATGGAACTCCTCTCATTTACATGAGGTATCACTTCAAATTATTCAAAAAGGATGTGCCATTGAACTCCACTGTGTAAATCTGCCTAGAATAACAGACAGACAAGACCATTATATACGATATGTAATCATCTCCTTGTCTACCAAATATTCCAGGTACACAAGAATATCCTGATTTTGGAATATAAATGAGGGTTCAGCACTAACTAGGTTTACTAACATATATAAAGCTAGCATCACAGTATAAACCAATTATTACAGGAGCAACTACTAGATACAAAATCTAGCGGAAGCATTATCTAGTTGTATAGGTAAAGAAGGCACTCACTTATCCCAGTAACCATTTGTTGACAGATGTCTTTTACACTGTAAAGTAACAATATTTTAATACATTTTATATATGATCACCAGTCATGTTTCAAGGCAATTTAAGCAAATCAAAGATCAAGCAATTTCAGAGTTGGTGGACAGCAGGGTGTTTCTTAACATCTAGATTTAAATATGTTCTAACGTTTTTGGATTTGTATTAATGTCTGGTTCAATGGCACATGCTTTCATTGTAACTAGTTTTAAATTCCAGCAAAAATGTAAGCTTTGTAATCCATTAAGGCTTTCAAAGCTATGAAACACATAGGCCTGTTCCATTTCCCAGTTCCATTGAATATATCATATCTGGCATTTTAATGTAACTTCCAATTCTGTACTTCTAATAACACACATGTTTAAAACCAAACTACATTTAAAGGTTCCTACAGAAAGCCTTTCACCAAAATTATTTAAAGGTGATAATGGAACTGAGCATAGTTTTTATTTTGCATCATATTTCTACCAAGTAACAAATGAATAACCAATTCAAGAGTTGTGCTACAAAATTGCTCAATTGCTTCAATATGAAAACTTTTGTCTACAATAAAGTATTTCCATTAAAATACTATATTAGCAGATACTCATACATTTCTCTATAAAATTATATTTAATTAAAGCAGAGATTATTGTGAATATTCACAAAGGCAAGCTTAGAACTGCATATTAAATAGAAATGTTATGCAAACATTATGTCACTGCCACTAACTGACAATCACTGACTGTCTACTTGTTGAATAACAATCAAAGTTATATATTAACCAGAGGTATTTCTGGCTTATTTTGCTCCTTTTTGATAGTACAATCCATCAGAAGCAAACTGGATTAGAGAGGCTTTCTTCAGAATTTTAAGAGGTATTTATTTTAACTTGCAGATAGTCTTCGACAACTGGGACCAGATTTTCCATTACTAGGCAAGGTGGTTGCTAAATGAGTTTTGATCGATTTTACAACCTATTTTGCCATGATCCTTAAGCAAATCACCGCAATTGTTAAATGAATAATTTGAATCTGGTTCCCTATTGACATTGGTTGTCAGAAGCCAGCTGGGAAGGTGGCAAATGAAGATCACATAACCCTGGGATGCTGCTGCAACTGCTGTAAATATGCTCCAGTTGCTAAGCACCTGAATTTGGACCATGGGGAAGCTGCAACAGTCATAAATATGAGGACTGCTCGTAAGTCACTTTTTTGGTGTGATTGTAACGTTTGTCTCTAAACAAATGATTGTAAGTCAAAGATTACTTCTACCTGGATCATGCAAATATGGAAACTGGCTAGTATTTTTGTATTTGCCACTTTCAAATAAGCACATAATGAACCTAGTTAACATGACTGAGCTTTAATTTAAAGAAAAAAGGGGAAGGAATATCATATCCAAAAGTTTTCATTGAAAGAGAATTGTACAATAGTCTTGTGAGCTACAAATAATGCCTAATACAGACAGTCTAAAATCAATGGGGCTTGTTTCTAAAAATGTAATCTAGAATTAAGGTGTTTCAAAATTGCTTCTTAGTATATTTGAAAAGAATGAAAAACCATTAAGTAGAATAGGCTTACATCACTTTACGTTATAGCAGACATATGCCAATATTATATTGATGGCCTGGGTTAATATAAAATTGATTTGTTGGAAGATTTGCTTTAGGAATTTCTGAAACAAAAATAATCAGACCAACAGAATCACATTGCAGTTTACATATTGTGTGCATAAAAATAGCCTATTTTCTCAACTTCCAAGAATTAAAAAAAACATTACTGTACAGTTCATGGAAAAAAAACTGTTGCAAGATCCTTCTAATGGTCTGATGTACTAGTACAAAGGCCAGAGATGTGTAATTACCTATGTAATATAACCATATATTTAGGAATCCATGCTTTCTGCTTGGGAATATGAGCTGCTTAATAGATTTTCGTGAACTTGCTAAAATGAATATATTGCTTGCTAACTACCATACAGCTACAGGTAGTCCTTGACTTACAACCAAAATAGTAAATGAAATTTATGTTGGTAAACGAAGCAGTTAAGTGAGTCATGCCCGATTTTATGACTTTTTTGCCACAGCTGTTAAGCGAATCACTGCAGTTAAGTGAATTATGTGTCATTAAGCAAATCCAGCTTCCTCCATTGACTTTGCTTCTTGGAAGTTAGCTGGGAAGGCTGCAAATGGCAATCACATGACCCTGAAATGTGACAACCCTTGTAAATATGCCAATTGCCAAGCAACTGAATGTTGATCATGTGATTGTGAGGATGCTGTGAGTACCAGTTATGAGTCACTTTTTTCAGTGCCATTGTGACTGAATGGTCACTAAATGAATGATTTTAAGTCTATGATTATTTGTATTAGAAACCTTTAGTTTGGCAAGTTTTGTAGCATCCAGTGAGTTTCCTTCAATCATTAGTGAAATAAATTTAAGGACTTAGAACTTTTGGAATAAACAGCAAATGGGTGATTAGAACTCTGACTTCAGAAAGTTACAGACTTAAGGGTCCAGATGGATTTAAAATAAAATTTTGAAATTAATTATAAGAATCCTTTCCATGAGAAAATGCTATTCTTTTGAATTCTTAAAAAAAGATAGGATTGGAATTTGACAGAATTACGAAAGAAGTACAGAAGTACTAAAGATTACAATTAAAAGAGAAGAACATTTAAATTTGATTTACTATTACAGAATGGAGCAAAATACTTGAACACTGGATGCACTAAGAATGTTTGGGAACAATGGACACAGAAGTGACTTTTAAGAGTGTTTGCCATTATAGACAAAAGATGTTATGGAATAGGAACAAGTTTCACTAGACAAGGCTAAGATTGATCTGAAAGTGCATTTAAAAATGACATAATACAAGAATGATATGGAAGAAGATGCTGTATTGGACATACAAATGAAAGTCACCGATGTCTTAATATTTAAAGGGAAATATACAAACACCAAACCAAAAAGGTGTCTTGGATTTGGGACCTTTCCCATATTGGATTTACAAAAGAGATGGTGTTAAACTTTGAAGAATTTTATGAAAAGAAAAAAATTGAAACAAATCAAGTTCTAGGACATCTTTTAAATGTATTAAAGATCAAGATTGTTAAAAATAAAAGGAAGGAATATAAAGGTAGTTTATTTGATCAAGCTTAAAATAGGTATGTTGTCATCTCTGGTAACCCTTAATGGATTCTTACTGACCAGGACTGAATGGTGAAGTTTTAAGGATTTGTTTATAGACAAGAGATGAAATACAGTGGAACCTTCGGTCACAACTGTAATCCGTTCCAGGACTTCGGTCGCATCCTGATTTGGTTGTGACCAGAAGCAAGACTGACTGCAGATACAAAAAAAAAAAAAAAAGACTCGGAAGGGGAAATCGCCGTGGCAAGGAAAATCGGCGCACCTGTGTTTGATCGCCACCTGAGGATGTGTTCGCGACCAGAGTGAAACATTTAGTGGATTTTTTGGTCGGCACCCGATTTGGTCGTAGTCAGAAGCATTCGTGACCCGAGGTTCTACTGTACTGGAAGAAGAGATCATTTGTTGTATTTTAAGAGAAGAGAAGGGCAATGTCATTTCTTTATATATTTCTTTTCTTTTTTAAAGTATATTCTTATTTTTCTATTTTTTTCTGCACATTTTTTCTTTTTCTTCTTCTTGTAGCTTATATTAGTTTTTTTCTTTTTAATTGTAATGTTTAATTACTATTAAAAAAATCAAGCTCTTCTTAGAAAATGAATATAGAAAAAACACTTGTAATCCAGTGTCTTCCTCAGAAATTCAACCATTTGTCTCTGTAAAAAACTGGGATAGAAAGCTTTGTAGAAAGATGTCTGGGAGCTATCACTTACTGGTAAATAAGTATTATATAGCATCATATCCTTCATGGCAGCCATTTTGTTGAGAGCACGTACACCAATCTCTCAAATTATAAGCATAGAGAGAAATTGCTCACTTCTTTATTAAAAATAACATTTTGTGTTCACTAAAAAATCAGATGGGAGGCGTTAAATTACTGATTTAATTATTGGTGAGCATATTTATCTTGTAGAACAGGGCTCTCTAACCTTGGCAACTTGAAGACTTTAATTCCCAGAATTCCCCAGCGGGCATGGCTGGCTGAGGAATTCTGGGAGTTGAAGTCCACAAGTCTTCAAATTGCCAAGTTTAGAGACCTGTTGTAGAGCACTCAAAGAAATTACACAGGATATGGGTAGAGTTGCATTGAATATCTAAAGTGAATGTTTATATCTCACAGTTAGATATCTTATTCTGTGGTCTTGATATAAACTGCACATGGGGAACTTCTGATGTTGGGACGTATTAGTAATACGGGTCTTTTTAAATCCCAAGAACATCCCTAATCCTTTTTACTTCTGATAAAGTTACCATTCTTTTAAGGGAGCAGAAAGACTGAATGGTGCAATCCATTTACAGTTTCCATTTAACTGTGCAGATATTACCAAAATATCTATAAAAAGTAAGCTTTTTCATCATAGCCTCATACTCTGAGCCCAAAGGAAATGAAACCAGCAGAGAATGCTCCAACTTCAGAGATCTCATACTATACCGTGAATCGTGTCTGTCACCTGGAAACCAGAGTGCTCTAGGCACGATCGCATGGACAAGCCTGCAGCAGAGAACACATGCACATACAACTAAAATGGTACATTACCCTCAGATGACCCTTAACGCCACCCAACAAAACAAGTGTCCCCTTATCAGGAATTCTATATGCCAATAAATGGGCATTTGTAGTTATTCCTTGCTACCAGGTAATTCAAAGCAAAAATTTCAACAGTGAAGGAGCATTACACTTACAGAATTCCACATATTTACTGAGTTACAAATAAAAAGTAGGAAGTAGGTATGTAATACCAAGCAATCGCAGTCAATCTATATATGATTATGAACATTAAATAGTCTTAAATGCTTTCTATTTTATTAAAACTCAGACAGGCTGGTAATAACAACAGAATTCTAATATCTGGCTGCTAAAATAGGGTGTGAGCCATTCCCCCCCACCAATTCTCTTTATTTGGCTAAAATGGGATTTCTGCCACAAGTAAACAATACACAATAACGCAATTTGTACATTTTTGCAGTAGTAAGGAGTAATTCTATTTATTTCAATTGCTTTAATAACTGCCTTTCCAGTTGGTATACACCAACCAATAATATTGTTCTTTTAATTAATCTTGGACAAGCTGACAAAATTTTTACAACTTACTTCCTAGACTCATATTACACAGCATAGTGGCACAAAATAAAAGTTGGCAGAGGAATATCCCAAGTCTTTTCTGCATTTTCTTGTAGCCAATTTAAAGCAATATAATTGAACAGTATGTATGCACTGACATTTGTGTCTTCCAGTATTTATGATAAGCAAACTGGACTATGTTGGGAAGTAAACAGCAGGCACATTTTTTTAAAAAAAAAATGTCATTTCAGTTGGAATATGAAGGACTGGTAAGGTATCCTCCAATTAGCACTTTTCAAATTTGGAATAAAAGAGCTGAAGAATTAAAGTTTGGTCCTGATAATTGATATGAATCTGAAAATGGGAATAATTGTTTTCTAAATGCCAGTGTAATATAAGCTTTACTTCTAACTAAAAAGTTAGAAATTCATTTAAATTAAATACAAGGTGCCATTCTTAACTCTGCAGTCTTTATCCATAAAAATTAGTTAAGAATCTAAATGAAAAAGTTGTGAATATGCACTATAAGATTACCATCAGCTTCAGTTTTATTTTTCTTTATTACTTTATTGGTTTTTGAGATCAAAGTGTGACACTAGAAAAAAAATCAGTTTGCTTATGCATTAAAAATAGTTTAGAAAGAGACAAATGTTTATACTGAGACCCTCAATATAATCTGAAAGTTTTACCTTAGGACTGTCTCTGCTTACTTAAACCTTAGTGAACTGCACCAACAAAAACAGTCATTTCACTGCCACTATGGAAATAAAGGAAGTTAGATATCTTCAAAAATCTTAAATACCAAGTAAAAAAAAATTAGGATAATACTCAAATGAGCAGCCAAACTAGGACTGAATCCAATGATTCTGAATTATTTTCTTCATAAAAAGGCAGAAAATAGATCATAAAAATAGTTATTTTGGGGGAAGTTTAAGCACAACCCAATCCAATTTATGATTCTGTAAGACTAAATATTCAGAGTACTATAATTACAGTATTTATGTCAAAATACATGCTAGTACATATTAAAGTTCTGAAAATTCCGCTATATTTTCAAATGAAAATGAACATATCACAACCAGGCACTAATTTGTATTTACTCTGCAGACAACTTTTTAAAAATATGTAATCTTATACACTGAATAATAGTATGATTTAATTCATTTGTAAATTAACTGAACAATTATTTTGAATTGTAGTTCTAGCACCAGTGTTTTAGGTCACAGCAATAAATCAGCCACAGCAAAGATCTATTTCTTTGGTTATTGCCTTGCAAGATTTCAACCCGTTACTTTTTAGTTTGCAGTACATAATCCAAGCTTCAAAACATATAGTTATAATAAATTATGCTCAGGATTACTCTCACTATACACTCAAGTGGCATTTAATATTGAATTTCAATATATTTTTGAGTTCAGGAGTATTCTAGTTATAAGAAATTGAATACAGTACTATCATGAGTACTTTTTAAAGAACCAGATCAAAATTTGCACTAAGGATTCTTAATGGAAGGAATGCTATATTACGGTACATTAATTTATCAAGCTTTAAACACAATTTCTACATCTTCAGTCACTACTGAACAATGTTGTGATGGAACACATCTTTACAGTCTTGGGACAATACATTACAAGAACTATTATTTCAATCAATGTCAGATTATCTAATCTGTAAACCTATCCAAAAGGCCTAGATATTTTAGGCATTATTATCATCTTGCTGAACCATTCTAGACTATGAATATGAATATGTTTAGAAAGTAAACAACAGTAATACTCAATTATAATAACGTTAACCTTATAGATTTTTCTGTTAGATAAACAACTGGAAATTTAGAATTGCAATAATGTCTACAAATAAATAAATAGCAAGCAATGGCTTCAGGCCAATTTCAAACCTAATTTCGTAGTATTAGAAATGTTAAAACTGGTAATAAATACTTCAATGAGCCGGAAATGGTTATTTGTAACATTTCTGCCTCTTTTCCCCCCCACTGGATCAATTCTAGGCATCTCACTTAAAAGCACTACTTGGGAACAAATTCCTTGGCTTCATTAAATAATCAGAACATCTTTCTTGGGTTAATTCTGTGATATAGCACCACCTTTACACAAAAATGTAGCAGGACTAGCACCCATTGTTGGTGCAATGTCTACATAAGATGGAATTTCATGAGTTTAATAAGGGAGCTTTAAGAACATAAGCAGATTTTTAGCAATCTCAGGGTACTCCAGATTCACTCTATGTAGCCTCAATGAACTGAACTCCTATTTGGGCTGTAAGAATCAGAATCTAAACTTGGTATAGATAAATTAAGTCATTGTTATACATATTCTGATAACTGCTGGGATCAACTACAGGTAGTCCTTGTCTTACGACTATTTGTTTAGTGACCATCAAAGTTAGAACAGCATTGAAAAAGTGACTTATGACCATTTTTCACACTTCTGACCAATGCTGTATCCCCAGAGTTATGTGATCCAAATTTGGGATCTTGGCAACTGGCATATATTTATGATATGACAGTTGCACTTTCCCAGGTCATGTGATCAATTTTTGTAACCTTCCCAGCCAGCTTTTGACAAGCAAAGTCAATGGGAAAAGTCAGATTCGCTTAATGACTGCATGATTAACTTAACAACTGAAATAATTTTCTTAATAACTATGGCAAAAATATTGTAAAATGAGGCAAAACTCACTTAACTGCCTTGCTTAACTACAGAAATTTTGGGCTCAATTGTGGTCGCAATTTGAGGACTACCTGTACTGCATAAACTGTACATAATTTGTTAAACCTATATCTTATATTTTCTCTAGAAAGTCAAAGTGATATAAATAGATCTCCCTTCTTCAATTCTTCCCCAAAAACAAGTATGTGAGATATATGAGTTAGAGAACAACTATCTCAAAATTGCCCAGTGAGCTTTTATAACCAGAGGTGGATTTGAATCTGTCACCTCAATCCTGGTCCAAAACCAATTACACTAGAGAGGATCACCTATGAAAACTACCTGGAAACTGCAGCCAATTCAACTTCTAGCTGTTTGGCTACTAAGTGGAAATGTGTTATTGATAAATAATTGCACTAGCTTCTGTTCATTCCTACTTCTAGTTAAAAGTGTAAAGAACATACCCTAACCCTAACTCTGGTATAACACCTGCTGCTGTATTTATGTGATGGTACCTTCAGAATCTTTTCCAGATGCCATAATCACCTGAGGTAAAGTAGACATGACTAACAGCATTTCCATGGAGAAAGGGGGGGAGGGGAAGTGACTAGCATCAATCCTGTTACCTTTTCAGTGCCAGGCATTTTTTAAAAATTAACTGATATTTATTAAGTGTTTAAATCTAAATTTAATCTCTTAAAATGTTCATTAACATATTCAAGCTATTTACATGTTTGATTGTGTCTTAGATTTTTTAAAATTACTTTTAGCTGGCACTAAATTCTTAGCATGAGAAATATAATTGTATTTTTATTATTTTTTGCCCAATGCCTGAAAGCATACTTAGTGGCTGACAAGCAAATCAATGAACAGTAAAGAAGAAGAATCCTTATTATTCCAAAGGCCAATTCTTTTGATGAAGAAAATGGGGAGGCCATCTCCTATGCGTTATACAGAATCTGCTTCCTTTTATTATTTCTAGACTAATCCATATCATTATATGATGGATATAATATTAAAAGGAATTAATATTAACACCTGCAAGTAGAAACATGGGAAAGGAGAAACTTATATCAAATGTAATGTTGCTTAAGCAACAATAAAGGCTTGGTATGGGTTTCCTGCAAGACTCATTTTGGAAAAAGATGTGCAAGTCACTATTACTCAAGGCTAATGATTCAGTTCAGAGCCAGGGAATGAACAAAGTTATAACCAATGTTATTTCTCAATTCAAATCTGCATAATGATGAGCCAATAATAAGTGCTTAAGACAAGAGTTCTACGTGCATTGTTGACAAAAACTAATAGATATTTTGTATTTCAAACACACTTTTGAGATTTACATTAAAAACCATATATTTTAATGCAATAAATAAACCAACATAGTTGGAACAGCTGAAATGTATATTATTCATATATACAATATGAAATCATTTCCCCCATTGTTCTAACAATACTCACCATTTGCAGAATTGCACCATATAAACGAAGAAGAACAGTGCGTGGTTCATCTGCAACTGTCTCTATAGTGTCAGGCAAAGAACACTGGAATAGCATGTTGCTGAGTCCTCCTCTACAAAAAGAAATCAATTTTTTATTTAGGACAGGAGAGGGTCAGTATTCAAGTAAGATTTGGACTATATGATTCCGAACACAAGTGTGAAAAATGGACTTATACTTGGGATTTAAATCCAAATTTGCTGTGCCTAGATTCATATAGCTTTCTGCATGAAGACCTTTTGGAACAGAAAAAATCAGTTCAATTAGTGGCCTCCATTTTGAACCCCAAATCGTATTTCTTGCTTGTATTTAATTTGTCTCTTCCCGTTTTCTTTTTTTGAGTATGGACAGATCAGTGCACACACATACAAAGGGAGAATTCCCATTTTGTTACTAAGTTTATCTCCATGACAGACATTCATGCTTAGTCATACCCAAAACAGCCATTTTGTGATTATGCTTGTGGCATCTTTTCATTTTAAATAAAATCATTGGCCTCATTTAGTAAATAAATTTAACCAATAATCATATTTGGTTATCATTGCACAAATTGATTTGGTCTCATAATAATTATATTCCAATAAAAACACTTTTATATGAACATATACATTTAATTATATACTATATTTACGGTGGTCCTGTTATTCAAACTTACATGTTAGAAAGACATTAATAGCAGCATAATGGCATTAGCATAATAATGTATTCTGTTGTATAAACTATTAAAAATAGATTTTACAATTAAAGAACTGAGCAGGTTCACGATTTATCTTCCCATTTCTTAGTACAGGAAGTCCTAAAGTTACAAAAATAATGGAGCCTGTCCATTGTAGTCATATATCATGATGGTTGTAAATCGAATCACCCATGCTACTGATCTGAATTTATCTTTTTTGTGGTGGTCGTAAAGCGACCACCATGGTCTTTAATTGAACGCAGCGGTCATTAAACAAATGATTCACTATGGGCCAGTTTTGTTGAAAACAGGAAGTAAATGCTGGTTTTCAGCAAGACCAGCATAAAATAGCACTAGCACTTAGACTTATATACCGCTTCATAGTGCTTTACAGCCCTCTCTAAGCGGTTTACAGAGTTCAGCATATTGCCCCCAACAATCTGGGTCCTCATTTTACCGACCTCAGAAGGATGGAAGGCTGAGTCAACCTTGAGCTGGTGAGATTTGAACAGCTGAACTGCAGTGCTGCATTTTAACCACTGCGCCACCTCGGCTCTTCAAAATGCAGTTATGTAACAGTGAGATCCTGCAAAGAGCCATGAATGCAGACCAGCTGCCAAGCACCCAGGGGTGGAGAGAAAGTGGTAATTGAAACTTCAAATCCAGATAGTAAGTACCCCCAGGGAAATCTATTCATATCTCTAAATAGTCGCTAAGTGACATAAGTCATCCCCAACCCTTCTTGGGTTTTTTAAAATCCATTCTCCATCTCTCTCTCAGACTAGAGCAGTGATGGCGAACCTGTGGCACGCAGAGCTATATCTGAGGGCACGCGAGGCGTTGCCCTATGTCAGCTCCAGCGCACTGACCAGCTGATTTTTGGCCTTCTTCGCTCTCCCCAGGCTTCAGGAAAGCCTCCTGAAGCCTGGGGACGGCGAAAAAAGCCCAGAAGTTCACTTGTGTACGTCACCCCCAGCCTCCTTTTTGCTGTCAGAGGTCTTCAGAAACATCTTCAGCTTTGGACAGTTGCAGCCAGGCCTCCCACAACATTTCTTCTGCAGCCGGCAAGGCTTTCCTGAAGGCCTCTGCAGCCGATAACAGAGCTCCGGATCGATCCAGAGCTCTGTTATCAGCTGCAGAGGCCTTTCCTAAAGGCCTTTCCTGAAGGTCTCTCTAGCTGATAACAGAGCTCCGGATGGATCCGGAGCTCTGTTATCGGCTACAGAGGCCTTCAGGAAAGCTGTGCCGGCTGCAGAAGAAATGGGCTGAGCTGTGCGAGGCCTGGCTGCAACTATCTGAAGGTAAGTAGTAGGGCAGCTCCACTTCCGTTTCGTTTCCAAACTTCCAATTGGCCCATTGGGGCATATTTCGCCATCCCCAGGCTTCAGGAGACTTTCCTGAATCCTGGGGAGAGTGAAAAACAGCCCAACGGGCCTACCGGAAATCCGGAGGCTTCAGTGAGGCCTGTGCGCATGCACGGGGGGGGGCAGCGTGGGGGGGGGGTTGTGCGCATGCGCGGGGAGCAGCGTGGGGGTTGTGTACATATGCGTGGGGGGAGGGCATTGCATTATGGGTGTGGGCACGTGCGCGCACCTATCGCACGCACCCTTTTGGCACCTGAGCCAAAAAAGGTTCGCCATCACTGAACTACAGCCATTTCAAAATGCAGTGCCATAGTGTAGGTTTCTGAATCAACATCTGGCTCAGAAATGTTCTGGGAATCAAGATGGCAAGCAACTAAAATCTAGGACTGTCCACAAAACAAGCAGTTCTGCATAAGAGCAGTGCTTGGGATAGGGATAATCTGTAGCAATCATATTACAATTTTTAAAATTCAAATTTAGCATCTGATACACAGGAAAAATTCCACTATTTTTTTTTTCATTTCGCCTTGATAGATTTTATGATTATGTAGAGGAGAAACAGCCTGGTATCTGGCTTTGTCCACTCTATTCTGGCCTTGCCTAGTTTTTGAGTACAACCTTTGCCACATAAAAGCCATTGGCTGGATTTATCCCACACCCAACTTAATAGCACTATTAGCCCCACAGACTATTAGCAATAAAATCTATGTTTGCTCCCAAGGTAGCACAATTTTTTCTTTCTAGATTTTCATTATAGAAGACAGCTTTTGCAGGTAGCATTCCAAAGGTTGTCTTCTTTTTTCTAAAAAGCAGAAGTGAGCAGCATTTCTTTGAGTTTCTTTGTACAAATAGTGCACTTTTCTTTTGCAACTTCAGCAATGTTTAAATTTTAAACCCAGCAGGTAATGTAGAAGCTAGGACGTAACAGCTGTGTTTTTTTAGTTTTCTAAGGAAGAAAGGGATAGCAGCTAGCTGGAATCCCAAAACCAGTTGGCTTTCTCCAATAAGAAAAGCCCTGCCTGTAATTCTCAAATTACAGAAGAAAATTAAACAATTTGTTTCATGTTGAATTGGACACTCTATTGTTGCTCTTACTTGAATAATCTCAAATTCCATAGTCTTGAAGAAGTTTGACTTGAAAGAAAAATGTACAGGTAGTCCCTGCTTAGTGACCACTTGGGACCATCTTTTCAGTGGCTAAGCAGAAAATTATGTACCAGTAGCTTCAACGGATAGGCAACATTTTCCATTTGATGATTAAGCGAATCAGCACTTATGATTTTACTTCCACATTTTCCATTAAATCTGCTTGTTGCAAGCTGGTTGGGCATGCAAATTTTATTTCATTTCATTAAATTTCTACACCACCTTAGTGACTCTGGACAGTTTACAACAGGATAAAGGTCTGACTAAAAGCAGTTAAAAAACACAAGTAAGAACAAGGTTTAAAATGGGGATCATGTGACTGCAGGACACCGAAATAATCAAATTTGAGAATTGGACAGAGCTTTTTTATATACATACACTGTTGTAACATCAAATGGTTACTAAACTATGCAATCAGTAAACGAGGACTACCTGTATCCTCTTCAATAATACAAGAAAATGTCAAGCAGCTTGGCAGTTGTTTGTGCTGGGTGCTTCAGAAATAATGGAGAACACAGGACAGAAGGCCCTGTTCTATTTTTACAACAGTGTTAAAAATCCTAAACTATCCTTATAAAAATATATCAGACAACCCCATAACCTCTTGGGTCATTGTTGTAGAAATACTTCCTCCTTACCAGATTCCTCAATGTCTTCAACAATGGCAGATCTTTTAATACAGGTAGTCTGTGCTTAACAACCACAGTTGGGACCAGAATCTTAGTTGTTGAGCAAATCAGTTGTTAAGCAAGACATCATGTGACTGCTTCAGTCAATGACTGAACTTCGGTAGCAGTTCTTAAGCATGGCTCATTATGCAAACAGATGGAGATAAAATCTTTTTTTTTTTTGCCTGCACAGCCGGAGAGATGCAGAGAGAGGAGGATTTCAGTGCAGTGACTGTTTGGATTTCAGCAGGTGAGCTGAAATCTTTTGGTGGGGAGCTCATTCAGCCAGTCCCAGAGACAGGAAGAATTCTCTCAGCAGGGGGCAGCAGTTTGCAGCTTCCCCATTGACTTTCTGGGGAAGTTGGCAAAGACTGCATATGGTAATCACATGATTGTGGAGTGTACCTGTCATAGGTGCAAACAGATTGCCAAACATCCAGATTGCAATCATGTGACCTTAGGGGTACTTGCAGGAGTGCTTTACAAGATGTAATGCACCCTTTCTGAAGTTGTTAATTTTACCAGTTGTTAAGCGAGAATTACCTACAGTATATACTTGAAAAGTTCTTAAAAATTCAGAGAGATATTCAGAGATGTATCTGCCTTGAGAGTAGCCCATGGTGAACTACAGTATATAGTACAGTCCAACAATAAAAATTAACTACAGGAAATGCTTTATGACATTTTGTATTATCCCATAAATGCTTTATGATAACTTTTATGTCATAAAACATTTTTAAAAACTGGCCAAATTTCAATGTCACAAGAGTCACCGCTTAATTTTGGATGCATTTTGTAAGCTAGATCATTTGAGGTGCTTTAGTTCAAAACATGTTGCCCTGTGATGCATCTTTTCACCCAGTAAAGGTTACAGGCACTTGATGTCTATCTATCAATTAACTAGCCATTTCATAAATACCAAAACTAGTTGTTAGAATAGCAATAGCAATAGCACTTAGACTTATATACCGCTTCATAGTGCTTTACAGCCCTCTCTAAGCGGTTTACAAGTTCAGCATATTGCCCCCAGCAATCTGGGTCCTCATTTTACCGACCTCAGAAGGATGGAAGGCTGAGTCAACCTTGAGCCGGTGAGATTTGAACAGCTGAACTGCAGCTAGCAGTCAGCTGAAGTAGCCTGCAGTGCCACCTCGGCTCATCATCACCTTTCTTGATCATCATACCTGTGTGAAAGAAAACTACGGAATTTCACATATGACACAATATCTTCCCTTCAGGGAATCCTCTCTATTGATCAGCCTTACCCATAAGTACATTTACAGTTGATATTCTGTTATAAACTTTGCAGTTTTCTACAGCTTAGAATTCAATTTAGTTATCCTAGTTTTGTTCTAGCCACTTACTTTTCAATCTGCCAAATGAAATAAGTATCTTTGACAGCATACAGGTTGTACCAGTGATTTTATGCAATCCTATTGTTTAAATGTTAAAATTAGTCAGAGTGCTATCACTAGTCTCAAGTATATAAAGGTATAAAGTGATCACTTCACCCATTCATTTGATATTTCTATATTTTGCTTCTCTCTCTAAAAGTTAGTACTTTTTCAAATATCAAGTATTAAAGGCTGCTAACAGCAGGACTGCTCTCTCCATTGCATAAATCTAATCTGTGGTTTAATTTCCCTATCCCAGACATGCATTTTGTTTTGTTTTGTCTGTGCATTAAAGAGGCAAGCTTCTTAAATTCCAGTAGGAACTATGTAAATTTAGGTGCAACAAAGCAGATGTCAGAGTAGGGGCTGGGCAGCCATCTGTCATATATGCTTTAATTTGCTTTTCTAGAATGAGAGGGACTGGATTTGACAGGCTAAGCAACCTCTTCAGCTATGCTGGAAAAAAAATCTGCTTTTATTAGGAAAAAAAGATGTTTTAGCAGAATAAATTTCACCAAATTTCCACTCAACTCTTTCCTGTTGGAGAAGAAGGCTGCTCTAAATTAACAAGGTTGCCACTCAAGCAAAAAAGAAATTAGACCAAAGTTCAACATTTCTCTCTGGTGCACAAACATAAATAACTTAGATTTTTTTTAAAAAAAACCTACACTTTTCACATAATTCTGAAAACATACATAATTTTAATAGCAATACATCAAATTAACAAAACTTCTTAATCTTTACTTTCCTAGCAGTATATGCAAGGCAGTTACTTCTGGGATTATGAGTCAGAGAAAGGCACCTAACATTTTACAGGAACTTGCAGTCAAGAAATGACTCTTCATGCTAAGCAGTCTTATTAAAAAAAGGACAGAAGCAATACAAGTCTTCATTGTCCAGAAACCACCCCATATGACCCAAACTTTAAAATATCACCTCAAACTATGAATTTTTCTCCAAAACATTTTATGCTACACATACTTGAGACAGTTGCTAATAGTGACTGTTAAGTAATCAACCAATGATCAAAAGTGAGTCATACATTTAATATTTGAAGTAATCCTATCTTTACTAGACAGAAAAAAGCACTGCAATGTGTCAAAGTTATTGCAAATAGGTATATACTCAAAGAAAAGCTTATGATTATCTTCTATGAATCACAAATTTTCTCCAGTATTAGCTAATCTAGAGAGAAGGCATAGGCTAAATCTAATAACCACTCTTAAACTTTATAGATTGTGATACCTGAATTTAAATTACCTTGCAAGTTAGAATAAAAAATACTGCTTGAAGCTGGTTTTGTTCATTATTCATTCTATGGTCTGGCAGGAAGTCTAAATGGGCAGTCTTTCTACATTCTATCCTCTACAGTATAATAGTAAGTGTGAAGTCAAAATCAGAAATATTTCAGATGGTTCTCTAATTACTTTCTTTGGTTTCTCTAAATGTTTTTACAAGAAAGCAAAAAAAGTAACCTGGCTCCAGCATTAAACCAAGATTGTTTTAGGTGTAACATTACCTTCGGGTGACTCATAATTGCTTGAAAGATTATGTGAAAATCATGTAACCACGGCTTGTTAAAGAAGCTATAGTTTACAAACATGGATTAAATTGATGTCCAAATTCTGCAGCCCAGAGAACTATCTCCAAAAGCCAGTCACTCCCACACTTCCCTGTCCCCTTTCCATTAATCATTTCCAGGATGACTTTGTGGCCCTATAACCGCCCAAAACTCACCCCAATTCTACATATCTGGGGAAAAGGCAAGTATGGGCTTGATGGCCTTTGGCGATCTTTAATGCCTTTCGTAAAGAAGGAGCGAAGAACACTTTGACGCCATCTGGTTATTTCCGCCATTTAAGCACAAAAGACACAAGGTAGACCAAACTAACAGCTCCACCCCCACCCCCCTCAGCTTTGCTGAACAAACTCTCTCTCACACACACACCGCCACCGTTTAAGAGATTTTTTTCTCTCTATCTCTGGGCTAGCCGACCCAAAATCCGTGGCTAAGGCAACGCACTCCAAACGTGCGGGGAATGTCATAAAGAAGCCCAGCGACTACCGCCCCGGTGGGAAGAAGCCGAGCCTCCTCCCCCCACCCAACGGCTGTTAGCGGCCCGTGGCCTACCCCGATACTAGCGAGATGCTAACCTGATGGGCGTGATGCGCAGCTGGTCCTCCCGCAGCCCCCGCCACGCCCCCCGCAAGAACTCCCTGCACCACAGATACGCCTTGCGGCGGGTGCGGGGATCGGGCTGGTCCTCCGCCGGCGGGGATGTAGGGGTGGACGGCAGAACAAGAGGCAGAGGCGGCGGCTGCTGTCCCTGGCCCCGGAGCCCCAGCTCCTTCACTTCGGCATCGGCGTTAGAAGACGGGGGTGAGGGGGGCGACTGAGTGAGGGCGGGGGGTAACACCGGCCCCGGGGCGCATCCCAGCAGGAAACCCAGAGGGGAAGAAGGATCGGCCTCGCCGCCGTTACAGAACTTGGTCTTCATGACGACCGCACGGATTGAAGAGCAAAAGAAAAAAGACCGGAGGCTCGCGCACACCCAAAAGACGCCGACCGTTCCAGCCGGAATCCCCCGCAGAAGCTCTACAGCGCGCGCGACGGTCTTCACCTAGTACTTATAGGTGCTCCGCACGAGGACGCCAGTGCACGAGATCACCTCAGCTAAAAAGCTGTCCCCCCCGCCCTCCCGGCCTCTTTGTCTGTGTTGATTGGCTACAGGCCCGATCCAACCGCAAGGTTGCGGTCGCGACGCTCCCTGATTGGTCCACAGGGAAGAAGCGGCGCGGAAAGACCATTGGCTGCCTTCCTCGTTGCTCTGGTTATCCGAGGGGGGCTAAAGGCTTTACGCTTATCCCAAAGATACAAACGTAGAGAATGTAGAAGGGGGCGGGGGGAGGCGAGGTGATGTTGGTACTTTTTCTATTCCGCCTGCGCCGCAAGCGGGGCCTCAGCGAGTTCGCATTCAGCCTGTCCGCTTCCTATCCCCCGCCCCCGTAGTAGCTCAGGCTTGGCCCGCTCCTCCATCTTTCATCAGCGTCTCCCAAACTCCATCACTCTCCTCACCCGCTCCACCGTTTGTGTGAATCCTCCCCACCCCCACCCCTGTCGCTTCACATTTGTAAGGTTGACTCTCATTTTCTTCTCAGCTCCATTCTTTTAACCTCTTTCTTCCTTGCGGGCGCGTGGAGTGCTGTAGATTTGGGGGAGGGCAAACGGGGTCGGAAGCTAACCAGACAGGGTGCGAAGCGAGGGCGGGGATAGGGGCAAGGAAGAAGTCGCCCCGGCAGAAACTGGTGCTATGCGGTAGAAACCGACCGAGGCTGGAAAGCCCGCGCGGGGAAAGCCCGAAAGGTCGCCGCCCTTGTTTCCTTCCTCCCCCTGAAAGAAGGTGGAATTTGCCGCACTGGACTCTGCACGATGCGGCAGAGCTTGTCTGGGGGGGCCCCGGGGGCCCCCCGCGTCTCCTTCCTTTCAAGGCAACGGGCGGTAGCGACTCTGCTCTGGAGCCAAGCGCAGTCCGCATCATCAGGCCAAGGACACGGGGTTGAAGTACAGTACACGGCGTGCTCTGCTCCAGAGAAGGAAGGGGGAGGAGAAGCAAGGCGGTTGCCACCCTCTTGCGATTTAAAAAAGCGGAAAGTTACAACTCGTGGAGTGAAAATGAATTTAGCCTATTTCAGTGCGGGAAAGGAGCGGGGTGGGGGTGGGGAACCCACCCCGGAGCAGTGTGGGGTTGAAGTAACATTTCCGCAGTTGTGTTTGTACTTTGCTGCAGGTTTACTTGCGCTCCGTTCTTTGTGCTTTTTCTGTGGAGCAAAAGGGAGGCATTCACAACCGTCGGATTTAAGTCCTGTGTGCGCCCATCTTGGAGTGGGCAGGAAAGAATTCCTGCTTGAAATTGACTGTCCCTTGCCCAACCTGCATTGCCGGTGTCCCTAACCATTGGCAACGGCTTGACTTTCCTCCAGGTTGACTGATGACGAAATCTGACAGGTTTTATGCCTCTTGAGGTTGCCCTTGTCAGATTAAGGAGGAAAAGGTTGATACAACAAAGTTGCCTTAAGTCTGTTTTGCTTGTGGATAGGGGATGAGATGAACATCAAATGGGAATATGGGAGATGTTTTTAGAGAATGTTTAGGCATCTGTTAAGTTGGGAAAGATTCTGTATTGGAAATCTATTCCACAAATGCCACTTTTTTTTCTTCAATATTGTGCAATTTGTAGATGTGGGTGATGGACCTCATAATCATATGATAACTATGTCTCATTTTTCCAAGCGAGTAAGAAAGGAGTATTTCCCAGAAAGGACTAGTTCCCTTTACATAAGGAACAATCATCAAAGACATAATTTCCAAAATAATCTTTGTATCTTGAATTGTGTCACTTCTGCACTCTAGTTAAGGCTAAATTGTGAGTTATATTTGGTCTCATCTAAGAAAACAAACCTCAAGTTTTCTTTCCTTGACTTCATCCAGAAATGACCCCAAATTAATTGGAATAAATAGAAAAGCAATGCAATGCCGCTTCTATTTCTTGCTTCTAATGCCTTATTTGTTCATTTACATCTTATTTATTCCACGCTTTAAAGTGACATTTTTTCAGAGCAGGTTATACAATATTCTATAATGGGATGAATGACAATGCACCAATGCATAATCTAGCAGTTGTGAGAAAAAATTAAAGATTATGTGTGAATTATGATTTGTTATGGGAGAGAAACCACAAAATATAGTATTGTAACTATTGGAAAGTTTGAGGTGCTTTGAATTCCCTTTAAAAAGTCTAGTAAATATATGCATATGTCCACAATTACTTAGCTACATACGCAAGCATTACAAATTAGTTTTAAAAACGTTAACCAGCAACACACATTTCCTATCTACAGTTCCTTCTCCACACTTATCCAAATAAAAAAAGTTGCAAAACTGGTTCCACAATTTTAAAAATATCCAATGCAAAACAGTTGAATAGTACTAAAATGGAAAATACATATATGAAAGTGTAGGAAGTTAGCACCCACCCCTCTCCTAGGAAATGAGATATCCTAGGAGATATTAAAAGGTAGAAAATATTCTGTGGAACACATCTGGAAACATGCTTTTAAACAAACAAAAGACTCCTCTTGGAAACGCCTTGCAAATGGGCCATTAAAGACTGGGCCCAGCTCACACATTCCTCTCACCTGGCTGAAAGTCTTCTGCATAATAAAACCATAATAGGATTTGCCCAAGGCCCTTTCATTCAGCCAAAGCTGGATTAGACAAAAGCCAAGAGTTGCCCCAGCATGCCCCTGGGGGGTCTGAGAGCCAATGGGATACATTTCTATACAGGAACAGGAAATCTAAGAGGTGGGACCCAACTTAGACTATAAAAACAAGGAACTCAGCATCTCTTCTCTCTCTTTTTCTCTTCACCACACCTGGAACCATGTAAGCTACCTTTTCTGTACAGGGGCTCAAGCCATGTGCTCCTGTCCACCATTAAACCTTCCTTCCAAGCAACCTTCATGAATCCAGTGTCTTTTTCCCCACTTGGAACTGAACCTAAAAGGATATTTCCTTATAACAAAAGCTTGCGTGATTATTGCTTAAAGATAACAGAAATTGCAATCATTCTGTATTATCTAGTGAGGGAGGATTAGATTCAAGACAGCAGGTGGATAAATGTGTTGTGTGAGTGAGTCTGAACCTGTAGAATCGAGAAATACCGATTGGTCATGCATCCTTGCATATTCAAGTAGATTTTTTGGGTGGCAGTATAGAAGTAATTTGTCACTGTCTTCTTCCAGCATGTTTTCTGGATTTCCCAGTCCAGTTTTTAGCTTCATAATCTCTGACAGTCTTCAATCTAATCAGGTTGGTGGTCTCTGCCCACTGAGGCAACTTCTGAGGGTTCTGAAGAGGATTACCACTGTGCTCAGGAAATCTTTGTGAGAAAATGTGCTCATTTTCCTTTCATTGGAAACAGCTAGCTTTCAACCCTTAGCATATTAATCTTCCTTTATTTAAAAAAAACTTGTTTCCTATGTACTTTGTACAAAGAAGCTGAAGTTTGTACTTTGGAATGTTCATTTCCAGTTCCTTTGTATGTTTACAATTATTGTTACATTGATTTATACTCAAACCCCATCCTGAAAAAGCCACGTCAATTATTTATCAATGTTGTTTTCTAGTTTTATAGACTACTACAATTGTGAACATGTAATATGGAATAAAAAACATCATCTACAAATAGAATCCTGGGAATATCCATTCTATTATTTGGCAAATCCTGATCATCATCCACTGTGTGACGGAACTGAAGCACAATAAGACTTGTTATGATAACCTCATATTAATTATTTTACCAGAAAATACCGGTATATCTTGAAAGAGACAATGTCTCAGTCATAAAAATTGTTTTGAGGGCTGCATAAATTCCACTTTTTATTCAAGTTATTTTATGTCATACTCTCCCAGATAAAAATGCTCTGAATGAATTCATGTTCAGAATGCAAATTTATGAAACAAATTATAAGATAGCTATACTTTTTTATTATTGGTGAGCAAAATATTTCCAAGTTATGCACGTCATTACCATACCATATGCTTGTTAAAAATCATGCTAATTATGAAGAATATGTATATTTGAGCTGAAGTAATATTAAATATACTTTTAGCAGAATAAGAACTCCCCCTCAGTCTTTCTTCCCTTCAACTTACTTTTCTAATTTTAATTTGGTTCACCTAATGTACTACTGGACCCTGCTCAGGAATGGAAGAGGTTGGATTGGCTGGCACTGATGAGATGAAAAGAACTAAGTCTCCATCTCAGTTACCTGTAAGATTAAAGGAGAGGATGCAGGCAGCCTTTTTAGAGAAGGAAGTGAACCCTGCTGGAAGTTGTAGAAAAAAACAGTAATTTCTCTGATGGGGTAAGCCCAAGTAAAATGAACTAAACATTTAGCTCCCTGTAATTTGTCAACTGGCTACTTGTGTCTTCCTGCTTAACTTTCACTTTCTTTTATCCTTCTTTCTAACATCCAAAAGAAGAAGAAAGAAACCAATTGAAATGTCCCAAAAAATCTCAAAAGAAGAGTTATCTGCAGCTGCTGTTTCTTGCATGTGTTTTGGCTCTCATTGCTCCTGATTGCTCCCATGACTTATAAACACATTAAGGCTGTACACACTTTGAAAAATGATTTGATCAAACTGCTTTGGTCTTTGCACACAGCATATCTCTGCATACTTGATTTTTTTTCTCCCGCCAGACTTCCACATGGGCCTGGAAAATAGTTGCTGCTACTTTAGGAATAGGGTTAACTTAAATGAGTGGATTTCTTAAATGAGCAGCATTTTCCTTTTTCAAGATCTTAAATAAAATCTGGTTGCTTTAATGAAAAAGCAGAGCAGTGTTACGTTCCAGTAACATCTAAGGTAATTCTCTGAAATAATTTCAAAACTAAGCCATAGCCTTGGTAGATATGCCCTGTTGCCTATCTAGAAGTGTATTCTGCAGACTCTAGGAGGTAACATAGTGTACCTTTTTGTACTGTTTTTAATTAATTTTTAAAATATTGGCTTTTAACCCATCTCCTAGTTGGGATCATATGTATCTGAAATAACAGCTCTGGAGGATGCTGCTTTTTTTTTAAAGAACAGATGGCTCCCTTGTTTACAGATATAGGTACAAGGAGCAAAGGGCTACACCTGTCCCAGGTACAGAGAGACATGAGATAAAAGGCATTGATGTAATCAGTCCCAGAAAACTACGTTCCCTGGATACACTGTCTCTGCCTCTAGTTACATAAGAAGTAACTCAACCTGCGTGGAAGGAGATCTTTGTCACTGTGGGTTTTCTGGCTGATGGAGACATTACCTTGGCAGGCCAAGATGTTCTTTTTAATTTAGGTGGAATATGAAAAACTGACTTTCAATTATTTCTGCCCTTGCTTGGGGATAAAAGTTTTGCATCTCTTTTTGGTGTGTACCATTAAATATTACCACTGAAAAGTTCTGCATTTTGCCAAATAGTTCTAGGCTTCAGGATAACAAACAGCACAAAATGATTTAGCTAAAACGTAGGACTTTCCAGTGATGATAATAGGGCAAAGAGAATTTTCTATGTATCCCCTTTTTTGTGTGGCTCTGTGTGTCCAAATCCCTTCCATGACCTGCATAACTCCCTCATTCATAATCGGGTCAATTGTTCTTCCATTGGCAAATTGCACATGGAGGATTCATAGACATACATATACATTTTCCATGTGGATGCCTTGACATGGAAAAAAATTAAAACCCCAGTTCAAATTGGAATCTTCACCAGCAGTTATTGTCGCCATGCATAAACATCAAAGGAAATCCTGCTCACAAATCAACTCTCTCTTCAATATTACCGATTACTTGTCATTGCACATATTTAAAACTATAAAATTTAAAATTTAAAACTATAAAAATATGACTATAAAAATATTTAAAACTATAAAAATATGACCACTTTAAGGCTTAGAATGAAAACTTTTGTCTGCTAAAGGTTTGAGGTTTAATCCAATCTATTGTTCTAGAGACCCACTTTTAATCCGGGAAGAGTGCAGTACTGCAGGCCATTTTAGCTGACTGTGATTCGCAGGTCAGCGGTTCAAATCTCACCGGCTCAAGGTTGATTCAGCCTTCCATCCTTCCGAGGTAGGTAAAATGAGGACCCAGATTGTTGGGGGCAATATAAATATACATTGCTTACTGGTGTAAACCGCTTAGAGAGTGCTTGCACTGTGAGGCGGTATATAAATGTCACTAATAAATAAATAAACAAACAGTAGTGCCTTAAATGATCAAATGAGATAACAGAATAACAGAGCTGGAAGGGACCTTGGAGGTCTTCTAGTCCAACCCTTGCTCAAGCAGGAAACCCTATATCATTTCAGACAAATCGTCTGACCTCTTCTTAAAAACCACCAGTGTTGGGATCACACTTTATGTTAAGTCATGATTTGTTTATTTATGGTTAACTGAACACAGCACAGCTGAATTCATGAAACACTTGGGATGAAGTATACAAATCGCAGTTTGGGTTTATGAAGCAACATTGGAGCTTAGTGCAATGTGTTAACCCAGATAATATTTTCTCTTCATTGCCTGTAATATATCTGTTCTGCTATCTTCTATGTCATTATCTTGTTCACTTTTTTTTACTATATTATGCATTGGTTTTATCTTGCTGGTTGTTGACACTGACAATAGTTTGGAGTCAGACAGAACCTAAATCTAATTAAAGAAATATACAGACAGGGTCATAGACTGGGTATACAGGAAGCACATACACTCACCATTTCATGGCAGTTCAGAATCTCAACCCAAGATAGGAAAAGTAGCTGCTACTCTTTATTTCTCTCCTAATGCATAGGAGGTCTTAGCAAAAGAAGAACTAATGTTCAGTTGCTTTTACCACTTCCCATAAATAAAGTGAAATGGGGAAGAGAGAGGAAATAGAGATCAAGAGCAAATCAGCCTTTCGGATAGCATTTAGTTTGGGCCTGATGAGAGAGCTTTTACAAATGTTTGTGTGCTGCTTTCAGGAAAAAAAAAAGGAAGAAAACATGTTATCTCAGGAGCAGGGGTGAAATTCAAAAATTTTCCCTACCGGTTCTGTGGGCGTGGCTTGGTGGGCATGGTAGGGGAAGGATACTGCAAAATCCCCATTCCCACAAACTCCAGGGGAAGGATGCTGCAAAATCCCCTTTCCCACCCCACTCCTGGGGGAAGGATACTGCAAAATCACCATTCCCACCCCACTCCAGGGGAAGGATACTGCAAAATCTCTATTCCCACCCCACTCCAGGCGAATGATACTGCAAAATCCCCATTCCCACATCACTCCAGGGGAAGGATACTGCAAAATCTCCATTCCCTCTCCACTCCTGGGGGAATGATATTACAAAAAGTCCATTCCCACCCCACTCCAGGGAAAGGATACTGCAAAATTCCCATTCCCTCCCCACTTCAGGGGAAGGATACTGCAAAATTCCCATTCCCTCCCCACTCCAGGGGAAGGATACTGCAAAATTCCCATTCCCTCTCCACTCAGGGTTCAGCCAGAGGTGGTATTTGCCGGTTCTCCGAACTATTCAAAATATCGGTTATCGGCTATCGGTTCTCCAGAACCTGTCAGAACCTCCTGAATTTTACCCCTGCCCAGGAGTAATAAGAATACATGCTGGCACCAGTGAAGGGCCTTTGGCTTGAATTGGGAATGAAGTAGATCTTCCTCACTCTCCAAAAATGGCAAGCAGCAGCAAATAGGCCCCTGCTCTGTTACAAGCTGACTGGAGTTGACAACTTTCCTCTACTGTCCTTTTACTTTTCAATAACATTTTTCATTTGAAATTTTTAGTTACACTTTTGTGACCTTTGTGCCATTGTAGCATTCATTTCATTATGTTTATTATTTTTAAAATATTGCTTCCTTTTCCACTATATTTGTTATTTCTTTGCAAGATCTCTTATTGGATGTGCTTTGGTCTATGTTTTTGAATAGAGTAGTGCTTCTCAAACGTAACAACTTTACAATGTGTGCGCCAACTCCCAGAACTGGATGCCTGGCTGGGGTATTCTGAGGAGTTGACTTTATTTTGTTTATCTATTTATTGGTTTAAAGCAGGGGTGTCAAACTCAAGGCCCGTGGGCCTGATCAGCTTAGATCTGGCTTGTGGGGCCACCCTGGAAACAGCGAAGGACTGGCTCGCAGTGCCTCGGCCTGGCCCAGGCCGACTGGGCGCTGATCTACAACCTGGAGGTGGCTGGCAGAGTGCTGGAGGAGGCTGTCGCAGGTGCCCCTGCTGAGTTCCGTTTTCGCTGGCAGAGTGCTAGCAAAACAAACTACTAGCAAAAGTGGCATTTGATCACAAGGCAAAGAGGCATCAATAAATGTTCCCCCTTTTGCATTTGAGCATCCAAGAAGGGACAGGAAAGGAGAAAGGAAAAGAGGAAAGAAAAAGAAAAAGAAGGAAAGATGGGAAGAGAGCAAGGAAGGAAAAAGAAGGAAAGGGGAAGGAAGAAGAAAGAAAGGAAAATGAAGATGGAAGGAAAAAGAAGAAAAGAGGAAGGAAGGAAGGAAGGATGGAAGGAAGGAAGGAAGGAAGGAAGGAAGGAAGGAAGGAAGGAAGGAAGGAAGGAAGGAAGGAAGGAAGATTATAATGAGAGGGAGGGAGGGTCTGAGGGAAGTCCTGCCTTAGCACTTGGTCACCAGCAGCCCTGTTCCCTTTCGCCATCCCCTTGTCTCCTCCTTCTGACCTCTCCTGGTGGTCTCCCATCCTATCACTGCTTTGGTTACAAAGTCTCCTCGCCTGATCCACACATTTTGCCCTCCTGCACACATCATGAGCAACCTGGCCAAGGAAAGTGAGCACAGCAGCAGCCTCAAGGAGGAGGTAAGTGCAGCAGGGCATCCCCTTGGGGAAGCAGGGCTAGGCTGGATTGTGGGGTCCTGGTTCCCTGGGAGCTCGAGGGCCGGGCTGGGCGCTTGCCCTCTGCTGCCTAGGACTCTGGACAGCTTGCACCACCATCTGGGGGTCCTCCGTGGGGCCTGAGAGGGATGGCGAGGCTCCTCTGGAGGACAAGGATTTGGCTCTCTTCCTGGTCTCGCCTTCCTCCACTGGAGACAATGGATCCCCCCCCCCAGCCCTGCCCAGGCCACCACAGGCACCCCTGAACAAGTGATGGCGAGTTGGCTATGCCCACCCCGGCCAACTCTGGGCAGCTCTGGGCACAACCAAGAGATTGATTTCCCCCCCATTTTGTTCCCCTTAGCATTTCCCTAGCATTTTCTTGCAAGTTGAAAGTCTGGGTTTGTTTTTTTAAATCAACCAAATGTTGATCCATTGGTTGCAAAAGAAATTGACTACTACTAGCTTGTTGCTTGAGCTGATGTCATAGCTGAGAGAGAATGTGTCAAGCCCAGTCCGTGCGCTCGCCATATCTTGGGGGGGGGGGAGTGCTGCCAGCTCTGTTGCCCAAACCCCAGCTGAGGTTTCTGTTTCTGACTGCTGTTGCTTGTTGTTGGCGTGGAGAGAGGCAGCCCATTGCAAATGGAGCTGTGGATAGAGCTGGAAGGAACGGCACTGACAGCTGTGAAGTCAATTAGCCATAGGAACTGTGGTTGTCGGGCCGGATGGTGACTGGTGGGGGTGTGTGTGATTCTCCCGGTAATTGGGAGGGGGAGTGCACATTTTAAAAGCAGCGCTGGAAGGCAGAACTCCCAGTGCTGGCTTTGCATGGACATCCTTGAGGCCAACTCTCTTCATTCTGAGGCTCAGGTCTGTTTGATAGAATTAAACACTTGTTTTTGCCGCACTTGTAGTCGCATTTGTTATTCCTGCCCTGACAAGCTGAGAGAATGATTGATTCCCAGTTGGCTTTTATGCCTGAGGCAGGACTAGAATTCCGCCTCCTAGCTTCTAGCCTGTTGCCTTAACTGCTAGACCAAACTGGTTCTCAAAAGATGAAACCACAACTATGTACAATAAAAATATCAAATATATTGAGTTGAAGTCCACATTTCTTAAAGTTGCCAAATTTGAGAAACACTGGTTTAGAGCAAGTGATTGCATCTTTTTTTTGTTCTGGATTTTGTTTGAAGTTGGGCAGGATCTTAAATAAATAAATACATTTATTTAGTGTTAGATGAGCTAATTTCTTGCTGTAGTCATGATAATCTGATTTAAGTGAATTTGTAAAGCCAAAACATACTTTTTAATTAGGCTTGGCAAATGGAATGGCTATCTGTGGGTGAGAATGGGAAAATGTGTATACGGTTTGTCTGCTTTACAACTGAAGGGCTACAGCAGTGGTTCCCAAAGGGGGCGGTACCGCCCCCCAGGGGGCGGTGGGAACCCTTAGGGGGGCGGTGAGAGGTAAGGGTAGCGACAGGGGGGCGGTGAGAGGGTCCAGGGGGGCGGTAGGTGGTTTGCCGGTCCTGTCCCTGTGCCGCCACCCATGTCCACCCAATCGCCTGCTGCCGCTTTTCCCGCCACTCTTTTCCCAACGGGGACTGGGCGGGCCGCGAGACGGGCATCTTACTGGACTTTTAACAGCTCCATGTATCTGTCGTCTGGTCTCTTTGCACTGGTCTCCAACCTTGGCAACTTTAAGACTTGTGGACTTCAACTCCCAGCAAAGCTGGCTGAGGAATTCTGGGAGTTGAAGTCCACAAGTCTTAAAGTTGCCAAGGTTGGAGACCCCTGGAAAGCTTGCAAAATACAGAAACTCTTCTCGCGAGGGTGAGCAATTAACAACTCGCAGCGAGAAGACTTTCTGTATTTTGCAAGCTTTTTTCCCTAGAGACTAGCCGACAGAAACACGGAGCTGTTAAACCTGTAAGACACGGGATTGGGGGGGTGCAGGCAGGGGCTGGGGGTGGGTGGGTTGGGGGGCGGGAGGAGGAGGAGGAGGAGGAGGAGGAGGGAGACCTTGTGGGGAAATCGCAGCTGCCTCTTTTCCGCTCCTTCGGCCAAGAGGCACCGCGGCCGGAAAGTCGGTCCAGAAAGAGGGCAGCGATGGCGGGGGAGATCGGGAACAGTTGCCAGCCAGAGTTTCTGCCGCCTTCGCCTGCCTCCCTTTCCTTTCCTTTCCTTTCCTTCCTTCCTCCCTTTCCTTCCCTTTTTCCTTCCTACTTCCCTTCCCTTCCCTCTTTTTCCTTCCTCCGTTCCTTCCCTTCCCTTCCTTCCTTCTGTCTCTTTCCTTTCCTTCCCTCCTTCCCTTTCCTTCCCCCTCCTTTTCCTTCCTACTTTCCTTCCTTCCCTTTCCTTCCCCCCTTTTTCCTTCCTACTTCCCTTCCCTTCCTTCCTCCTTCCCTTCCTTTTCCTTCCTCCCTCTCCTTTTCACCTTTAATTTCCCTCCCTCTTTCCTTCCTACTTCCTTTCCTCCCTCCCTCCCTTCCTTCCTCCTTCCATTTCGTTCCCTCTCATTCCTTCTTTCTTTCTCTTTCCTTTCCTTTCCTTCCTTTCTTCCCTCCCTCCCTCTATTTTTCTCTCCCAAACAACCCCAAGTTAAATCCTCCCCTTGGCCATTGTGCGTACATGTGTGTCTCATCTTCTAAAAATCATAACTCCCCACCCCACCCCACCCCAAACACCCAATACCATCCCCTTCTCCATCCCACTGATGATCCCAGGTGCCCAGCCTCCTGCGCCCCCCCCCCGCAACCTCTCCGCATGCCCGTCTCACGATTTGGCCTTTGGCCTCGCCTCCTCTGCCCACCTAACACACTGCTCTCGTTCGTCCCTGCGATGCCATCTTCCCCTGCCCCCAGATGGATAGCAATTTAGGCAGGCACGACACACCACCAGGTGAGGAGGGGGCTTTCTAGCTGTGCCTGCTGGGTACAGGAGTCCCCCCCTCCACCCGGCCTCTGTGCCAAGGAAGGCAATTCGGAGGGTGCCAGCGCTTCCCATGGGGGAGGGGGTGTATTTCCAGGAAGCCCCTTGAATGTGCCAGTGTGGGGGGAGGGGGAGAAGACCCCCCCATGTGCATCTGCCCCACCCACCCCCTCCATTGACCACTTCTGCAGTTTTCTTTCCTTTCCAGGCTCTGTTTGGTCATCCAGTTGAGCCAGCCTTGGCGAGGAACCAAAATGGCTTGTGTGTTTGTTTGTTTGTTTTTGCAACCAAATACAAACCATGTTTGGGGGAACCAGTTTCAAAACCTCCCAGTTTCCCAAACCTGGACGTTTTCGGCCACACACGCACACACACTCACTCACACACACCCAGTGCTCAATGTGGGATAGATTTCCCACCCACCTCCAGCCCCTCTTTTCAAACATGCCCCTCTTCCTCGCAGACAGAAGCACATTTTAAATTGCCATAGGCAGAGCCCAGAGGAGGCAATGTAGTCCCGCGGTGTGTGCGATACACACACACACACACACACACACACACACACATATATATAGAGAGAGAAAATAAGGAAAGAAAAAGGAAGGAAGGAAGGAAGGAAGGAAGGAAAGAGAGAGAGAGAGAGAGAGAGAGAAAGAAAGAAAGAAAGAAAGAAAGAAAGAAAGAAAGAAAGAAAGAAAGATGGTAGGTAGGTAGGAAGGAAGGAAGACAGAAAGAAAGAAAAAGATGGAAGGAAGGAAGGAAGACAGACAGACAGAAAAAGAAAGGAGGGAAGGGAGGGAAGAAGGAAAGAAAGATGGTAGGAAGGAAGGAAGACAGAAAGAAAGAAAGAAAGAAAGAAGAAAGAAAGAAAGAAAGAAAGAAAGAAAGAAAGAAAGAAAGAAAGAAAGAAAGAAAGAAAGAAAGAAAGAAAGAAAGAAAGAAAGAAAGAAAGAAAGAAAGAAAGAAAGAAAGAAAAAGAAAGAAAGAAAGAAAGAAAGAAAGAAAAAAGATGGTAGAAAGGGAGGAAGACAGACAGAAAAAGAAAGGAGGGAGGGAAGGGAGGGATGTAGCAAAGAAAAAGGAAAGAAAGAAAAAAGAAAGAAAGAAAGATGGTAGGTAGGAATGTAGACAGAAAGAAAGAAAAAGATGGTAGGAAGGAAGGAAGACAGTCAAAAAGAAAAGAGGGAAGGGAAGGGAGGGAAGAAGGAAAGAAAAAGGAAAGAAAGGGAGGGAGGGAGGAAGGAAGACAGAAAGAAAGAAGAAAGAAAGAAAGAAAGAAAGAAAGAAAGAAAGAAAGAAAGAAAGAAAGAAAGAAGAAAGGAAAGAAAGAGATGGAAGGAAGGAAGGAAGGAAGAAAGAAAGATGGTAGGAAGGAAGGAAGACAGAAAGAAAGAAAAAGAAAGAAAGAAGGGGAAGGGAGGAAAGAAAGAAAGAAAGAGAAAAAGAAAGAAAGAAAGAAAGAAAGAAAGAAAGAAAGAAAGAAAGAAAGAAAGAAAGAATTATGACCACAATTGAGCATAACATTTTGGTTGCTAAGCAAGAGCGTTGTTAAGTGAGTTTCACCACATTTTACAAGTTGGCCATGCCCACCCGGTCACCTGACCACTAAGCCACACCCACCTGGGGGGGTGGGGTGGGGGGCGGTGAGGATGAGTTTGTAGCACCAAGGGGGCGGTGGACTGAAAAAGTTTGGGAACCACTGGGCTACAGCAACGCTGTTTAACCTTGCAGTTCTCTACCTCCCAGCTGAAATTAACGTTTTGCAAATAAGATGTCGGACTGAACTCAAGTGTGTGTTTTTTTTAAGTTGAATGCTCTTAAATTGTGAACCAAATACAAGACAGCATCCATTCAGCAAACTTTTCACCCCTACAATCGCAAGCAGCAGACCAGAGGTGGGTTGCTCCCGGTTCGGACCGGTTCTATAGAACTGGTAGTGGGAATTCCCCCCCGCTTGCCAAACCGGGAGTGATTGCCAGCTGGCCACGCCCCCGAACCGGCTCTCGGCAGCGTCGTAGGTGCCGCCATTTTGTTTTTCACTTCTGCACATGCACAGAAGCTGTTTTTTGCTTCTGTGCAGAAGCTAGGTTTTCGGCACTGCGCATGCGCTTGCATGCACACCACGCCCATGCCACGCGCCCACACAGTGCGGGAGGGAGCAAACCATCGGCGAGGTAAGTTAGAACCCATCCCTGCAGCAGACCACTGTTTTTTCTTATTAACAAGGAAGCAGAATGGACAAAATTTTGAATTTGTCTATGATGTTGGCACTCATGGCTTTGGACCAATATTATCATCCACATACAAGGAGTGTTCCCAATGTTATTAGTAGAGATTGGACATACTGTTATACAGTTAGCACACCACTCCCTTGTTTGATCCTGCCACATAAAAAACAGTAAAGATAAAAGTCTCCTTCAAGTCAACTATAAGTTACTTCATCGACACATACAATGTTATTTTGTTGGCATTCGGAAACAAGAGTGTCTTCTTCCAATATGTTTTTCTTATTGGAAAACACGCTTGTGGCTTCCCAGTCCCTCACATTCAACCACTAAGCAGCTGTAACTCTGATTAGCTTTTCAGACTGCCATGTTGGTTAGTGTTGTCACCTGGCAGGGAAATCTTGCTGCAACTTATCTCAGTTATACCTATCTAACTTTACCATTCAGAATTCTTGCATCAGTGAAACGTTGCTTATATCTGGATAAGCCAGCATAATATACCAACCCCACAGCTGCTCGATTGGATACCCCCTAATTTCTGTCTTGCTTGATGGCCTGCAATATTTGGCTAGAAGGATTAAGATATTTTACAGTGGGGTTGTTCTGAAAGAGACACACATACTATTGTCTGATCCAGGCTTTGTGTTTGATTTGCTTAAGCATTTGTATCTTTCAAAAGCTCCCATATAAAATGGCAAGACAGCTTGCAATAAATATCAGAAGGATGTTGTAAGTATCTAAAAGAATAGCATAAAAGAAATCCAAATCCAGGAAACACAAACATAAATAAAAATAAATTTTTAAAAAACCTATTTATTAGGACTTGGTTAAAACAACTGCTGGACATGAGAACAAAAGTAAGTTCATTAGATGTCACTGTAATGTAAATAATTAAGATTGACATTCATTTGCTCTAGTTCTCACTGACATTTTTTTTATCTTGGCTCTTGGCTTGTCAAAAGGATCAAAGCTGGTGTCGGGGACAATTCGTGGAAATGTACTTAACCAAAACCTAGACCTGACCTTTATCTTTTCCTCAATTGGACAGAATCAAAGCTTTCTAAATGGAGTACATTTCCCCCCAAAATGATTTAATAGCTCCTCTAAAACTTATCCCACATGGTTTATAATACTTTTTCCTGACCCTTTATTATATAGCAGATTTGAAGCCCTTTGTCATTAGTAACAAATCTGAGCTTATTTATTCTTCTATGCCTGCCTGCTTCTGAATGTGCAACACATGCTGCCGCTCTCCCTATCCAGTAAAATGACTGAAATGTGCTTTGTTACTCAATGGCTGCCATTACCTATATTATTGTAATTCACTGAGGCCTGGCCTTTCTTTGGAAAAGGGAGACAGATCTTATAGTTTTCTGTAATGCGCAGTCCTTGGTGCTCTCTGAGCTTGCCCTCTGTTGTTTGCTTGCTATGATGTTTCCTTAAGTAGGTAACATCATCAGTGCTAGTGAGTGTGGGTTTTGCTCCCTATTTACATACAGTAACTTGCCCTGTCAGTATTGGTGAGTGTGTGATTTTCTTCTTGATAGTTCCTTGATTAGGGTATTGTTTTCTGCTTGTTTGTCTGGTGTTAATCCCTGTTTATCTAATATAGGCTACTTAAGCAGTACTGGAGTACTCTGGTCTTTTTGTTTCCTCCACCCACCCACCCTTTTTCACTTCTGAATGGTTGTAAATGTGGTTAATCTCTATGTACAGTATCTATTGATGGCTGATTTGTCTGAATGCCAAGCTTTCAGGGATTCCCTAGCATTTTTGGATTTAGTTTGGATGCTCACAGTTTCCCAGTTGAAACTATGGTTGAGTCTGTCCTGATGTGAGATGACAAGAGTTTCATCATGACTTCTGACTGCCGGTTGGTTTTCATGGATCTGCTAGTCTTCTGCCTGTCTGTCCTACATAATGGCTGTAACAATCCTTATACTTGTATGCCATTGATGACTCCTGTTTTTAATTCTTGGGCTACTGGGTCTTTTATGATGTTTTGCAGGCCTTTAGTAGGTTTATGTGTTATGGTGATGCCATGTGGTTGTAATACTCTGTTGGTTTTTTTCTGAGATTTTTGATGTATGGCAGTGATATTCTTTTCATAGCTTGTGTTGGTTATGCTGTAGTAGGTTGAGTGGTCAGGAAATATTTGATAAATTTGTGTGGGTATCCATTTTGTTGTAAGATGCTGTATAGATATATAACCTGCTACCAGAGGTGGGTTCCTCCGGGTTCGGACCGGTTCTATAGAACCGGTAGTAACTTGGTGGCCTGGGTCGCTAGAACCTGCAGCGACCCAGGCCTGCCACGCCCTTGAAGCAGCTCTCTTGGTGCTGCCATAGGCGTTGCCATATTGTTTTTTGCTTCTGCGCATGCACAGAAGCTGTGTTTTAAACACTGCACATGTGCGCGTGCCCAGGCGAATTGCGCACGCGGGGTGCAACGCACCCACGCTCGCATGGCACGTCACTGAGCGAATTGGCAGAGAAGAAAACCAGAACCAACCCCTGCCTGCTACATACTATGCAACATACTATGCAACATCTTGGAGAGAACCGAGGACTCCACCTTGAAGTACTTAGATTCTTTTCAGAAATGTTTCCAATAACAGTTCCCTACTAATATCCTAGCATTTTTATAATATAATTCAGGCATCACTCAAGTGACATAAGATCTATTGTCAGTACAAAAACTGCTTTTTCAGCACAACAATGATTGGATTACTGCAGAAGTCACTAGTAGGGCTTCTATCCAAGTAGCCTTGCATAAGAGTAACCTTTATAAAAGAAACCAAGCCAAGGACTTAGCAAAATTATGCTTTCAGTCCAGGCTTCTTATTCAATATATTCTCAATATATTAAAGAGAAATTGGTGGTATATAAAAATTCCACAACAAGGAAAGCATTCAAACTAATCTTATGTAGATAGTATTTCTATGTTCCCCTCAACTACTTAATGCATAGCTTCTTAAAGAGACTTGTAACTGATGGGAGGAACAGAGAGTTGTAGTATTCATTCAATTGATATTATACTCCAGATAGAAAATGGCTGATGGAGGAAAAAAGAATCCCTAAGGTACAATGTATACATATGAATGATGCTGTTTAGTATATATTTTTATCCTTGGCAATAATATGCCAAAGTGGAAATTTAAAAACCAAAGGTAGGTTTTCATTTTTTTATTTGAATCTTGAGATCCATTATTCATACTCTTGTAATTTAAAAAAAAGACATCTACACCAGGGGCGGGTTCTAACTTACCTCGCTGCTGGTTTGCTTCCTCTCGTGCTGTGTGGCCCCGTGCGCGTTTTGCGTGCGCGTACATGCACAGTGCAAGAAAATCTGAAACAATTCCCAAAAAAAGAAAAGCCAAAATTTTTTTTTAAAAAAGATGGCGGCGTCCGCGGACCGGCACCGACCGATCCGGTTCTGTGATGTCATCATGATGTCACCAGTGGTTTGCTGGGAGGTCTGGTCTACACCAGGGGTCCCCAACCTCTGGGTTGCTATCTGCAACCGGGCCATGGAAATAGTGAGAGAGCATGTGCATCCCCACTTGTGTGAGCAGCAGGCAAGCATGTGCACACATGCTCCATTTGCGTGAGCGGTGGGCACATATGTATGCCATTCATGCAAATGAGCTGCACGTGCATGCACACTTGCTGGCCACTCATGCAGAACCATCCCCTCTCCCCTCCATGGTTCCCAAAGCCAGAAAGGCTGGGGAACTCTGCTCTACACCAAGGAATTTATGTTGAGAAAATTTGTTCTCGTAGCTTTGGTATATAATATTCCATTTCACTTTACCTTTCCTAACTACAGCAGTATAGTTTAGAGTGAAACTAAAATGATACTTTTTCAATTGTTGTTAAAGAAATGCTTGCATTAATCTTTCAAGTTAGCAAGTGGTTTATTATGGGGAACCCAGTTGATCTGATTTCCATTTGTATTTTAAAACAGCCGGCATATAATGGTCCTCCCATTAGATAATGTTGTCAGGATTGAATCTGCCTAAGCTTTGGACTTGAGAATTGTGATTCTAAAGACATGGAGGAAATTGACTATGACGAATTGGCTGGGCTTTTGAAAGATATTTTTAAAGATCTCAGAAGATCTTTTGGAATTTAAATATTTGAAAAAGGAAAGAAGGAAGTACAAATGGAAAAACATGGAAAAGATAACAGATGAAGAAAAGAAGATTGATGAAAATATTACAAATGATGATGAAAAGGGAAAGAATATTGAAAATGCAATGTTGATTAATGATTATGTTGATGAATATATTGAAACTTATAATGATTCCACTGGGGTTAACAATGACAATAGAGATAGATATTAAAAATGATTATGTTCAGATTTATGATGATGATTTTGAGATATATAAAGTTAAAAAAGGATTGGAAAAAACTAGATACATACAGATAGTAGACTTAAGAAGAAGAAAAAGAGTGTGGGAAAAGAGAACTTATTGGTATAAAGGTAAAAGAAAGAAGAAGAAGTTAAGGAAATGGGGATGGAGGAAATATATATACAAAAAGGAAGTAGTAGAGAAATTAAAAGGAAATGGATGATGGTGTTGAAATATTAAAGAAATGTTTTTTTCCTATTTTCTTTTCCTTTTTTATAATCATCATATTAGATTTAATTGTGATAAGAATGTTAATTGTTTAGAATCTTGATATATAAAATCAATATAATTATTTTATTAAGAGTTAATAATTTTTGTTCTTTTTATATATGTTAATATTGTTTATTAATCCATTATGTTGAGATCTGAAGAATTAAATGATTTGGAATAACGTAGATAAAACAATGATAATTAATATGAGAAGTATGAATGATAAACATGATTATTAGAGTTTAAGGGAAACTATTTAAATGTTAAAAATAAAAAGGCATATTATGATTGTTTATTACTTTTATTAATATGAAGAGTTGAAATGAATAATTAAAAGGTGTATGAGATGTTAAAATAAATTATATAATTGAAGTGAGAGAGAAGGGAAATGGATTTAAATGTTAAAAACAAATGATTGTATATCACTTTTGTATGTGAGACTTGCTTAAATGCAAAATTTAAAAAATATTATTTTAAGATTTGAATATTTAATTAAGTTGAAATAATTTAGAAATAATTATGATGATTAATATGAGAAACTGAAATGTATAATTGGGCATTTAGTTATGATAAAATAGAGGATAAAAAACAAATGATAAAGAGAATAAAGAAGAGGAGGAAGCAATATGACTTAAAATTAGGAAGCAGGAGAAACAATAACTACCTTGGGAAGTTAAGCTAATAGCGGTTAATTTGGAAGGAAAATTTGAAATTAATTGGTGAATATCCCAGATGACAAAATTAGATTTTTTTTCTTTTTTCTTTTTTGGGGAGGTAATATTAAATTAGCAGCATATACCTAGAATAAAGTATTATATACAAAGAAATGATATACCGGTAATAATAATATTTTTTTAAGAAAAGATATGGTCAGCTTAAATTTGAGAATATACCATCAGTCTGCTAAATGTGAGATGAGTTAGTATAAAGAATACTCAAGGAAAGGTGAAGAGGGTGAAAGAGGAAGTAGAAGGAGGAGGAAGAGAAGGAGTAGAGAGAGGTAGAGGGGGAGTGAAGGAGTAAGAAAGTAGAAAGAGGGGATGGAGACAGAGAGAGGGGAGTGTAATGGAAAAAAGTAGAACAGACTGATGATTGATGATGTAAGTGCAGAATAAGATATTGACTTTTGAATGATTGATTAAAATATATAACTATGCATTTTATTGTAATATTTTAAGATACTGTATATGTGTATGGAGTTGTATATGAAGTTGTGGAGAAAAATAAAAAAAAACTTTTTGAGGAAAAAAACAGATAATGCTGTCAGCATCTCAGAAGGGTTAAACAAGGAATGGAATAATGAGGAAGTCATGGACTTCCTTAGGAGGGGTCAAGGCAGGGAGGAAGGAACAAGTGACAAAACATGCATCATAATGTCAGAAACTCAAAGTCCACCCCTTACATCTTTACATGTGACATCATTACCCATGTATGAAAGGAATGCGATCTATGTTATGATAATGCAATGCATGTTTTGCCATTTTGGAATTATCAGAGTTAAGAGTTGATGCCTATAAATTAAAATTACATATTCTGGGCATCCCTCCAGAGATTAGGAAGCCTTGAGGTTGTTAGTCTTTTATCAGTATTAAAGACCTGGCTGTTCCCTTAGGCATTATGGTCACATGTTTAAGTGAACTCTGATGGTTAATATTGGTTAATGTTATTCTTTATGATTGCCTTGGGCATTTGAGTTTTGTTAAAGTGTTGTTTTTAACCCATGTATGCCACCCATGATCGTTTCTGGGAAATGGGCAGCCTTAGACATTGTTTTAATTATTTTTTTTTAATTTGTCAAGCATATATGATAACAGCAAAGTATAAACAAAGTATAAACATGATTGTATATACAGTATATATAATAGTACAAGCATGATTATGAATACAAGAAGTATGAATATATGGGTGCATTTGGACAGGAACGGGAGGCACGATTGTGTGCTTATGAACGCCCTTTACAGACCTCTTAGGAATGGGGTGAGGTCGATGGTAGATAATCTAAGGTTAACGTTTTTGGGGTTTGGGGAAGAAACAATTGAGTCAGGTAATGTATTCCAGGCATTGACCACTCTGTTGTTGAAGTCGAATTTTTTGCAATCAAGTTTGGAGCGGTTAACATTAAGTTTGTATCTATTACGTGCTCGTGTATTGTTGCAGTTGAAGCTGAAGTAGTCATTAACAGGTAGGTTTTAATAATAATAATAATAATAATAATAATAATAATAATAATAATAATAATAATAATAATAATAATAATAATAATAATAATAATAATAATAATAAGAAGAAGAAGAAGAAGAAGAAGAAGAAGATTATTATTATTATTAATTAAAATTAAAATTAAAATTAAAATTAAAATTAAAATTAAAATTAAAATTAAAATAATTAAAATTAAAATTAAAATTAAAATTAAAATTAAAATTAAAATTAAAATTAAAATTAAAATTAAAATTAGATTTTAAAAAATAAAATTCTGTGCTTCTACCAGGTTTCTGCTGACCGATATTAAAACTAGAGACCTCAGGTCAGGTCACTGATTGAAAGACACAGCTCTTTGATATAGAGGTTTATTGCAAAAATTTAGGAATTCATTAAGAAGAAATCCAGCAACTGCCAAGTTAAAATGCAAGGCCTTTTATAATAAAATGAAGGCTCAAATCTTGCTCCTTCTTCTCCTCCTGCATGGCACAACAGGCTGGGGGGTTGGGTGGGGCTGTCAGATGCTTTTGGGGGGGGAGAAGCAGTAGTTTTCTTGTGTTTTATTGTAATGGGTCACCCTTGTCAGAATTAATCTTCATACTTAAATTGACTTTATGCCAGCTTAATTTTGCACTTTGTGGAAAAAATTAGAAATTCTTCCCTCATAGCTCCTGGACAGCCAAAGCTGAATGGTGTAAACTTAAAAGTATGTCTTTATACAGCACACAGTAGAGTTAAACTATTGAACTTGTGGTTTGCATTTGTCTGTTATACTGGCACCTGCTAGGACAGTATTTCTAAACTTGGCAACTTTTAAGATGTGTGAACTTTAACTCCCAGAATTACCCTTGATACTTAGTTATTATTGGCATCTCAGTATTTAATGCCATTCTTGTATCAGACAATGAAATACACAGAAAATTGACATATTTATGTTTTTAAATATTATTTTATTCAAAAGATATACAGACTGCAGCAAGACCCAAAAAGCCTGTGGTATGCTTAGGTGGCTCATCTTTTGACTTCGCTTAATGTTGTGATCAAAGGCTTCTTTTCTTTGGAATTCCATTCTTGAGCTGTTGCACTTCCTGTAGAAATTGCACATTTAATTTTTTTGGGTGTGTTGTGATATCTCCTTCTCTTATGTAGTTAAACAGAATCGGACTGCTTACTGTTCGTCAGTTTTGCCCCCCCCCCCCCAGTACTTCAATGTTAGCTGCCACATGATCAGATTTAAGATTTCCATTAACTTTATTATGCTTGTTAACATATACGGCAGGGGTGGGTTTTAACTTACCTCGCTGCCGGTTCGCTTCCTCCTGTGGTGCGTAAGTGTGTGTGCGTTGCGTGCCACATGGCTGTGCCGCGTGCACATGTGCAGTGCTGGAAACTCGGCTTTTGCACATGCGCAGAAGCAAAAACAAGATGAAGAAAAACAAGATAAAAAAAACAAGATAAAGAAAAACAAGATGAAGAAAAACAAGATGGCTGTCCCATAGGCGCCGCCCAGAGAGCTGGTTTGTGGGCGTGGCCAGACAAATTCCCACTACCGGTTCTAAAGAACCAGTCCGAACCGGGAGGAACCCACCTCTGATATGCTGTATTATGAAATCCATGAATGGAGGATAAAGCTGTTTCTGGCTGCTAGTTATGCGGTGTATGCTCCTCTCAGTATCAGAAACACTGTATTTATTTATTTGTCAAGCACGGGAAAATCAGAAATCCAGGCAGCTCAAAGGTTTATTGCAAGCTTATGCTCTCTACAAGAATCTGAACTAGTAGGCAAAGCAAATTGGCAGTAGATAAGACTCAATGGAATTCAAGGTGGGCTGGACTTAAATCTCTTATGAGATGTTTGATTGATCTGCATAAGAATAGTATAGCAAATAGGATTGTTTTTTTATGTGATTCAGCTAAATCCCTCCCTATCTAGCTAGCTATCATCTATTTATCCCTCTATATTGAAATAAATTAATATACCACTCAGTGATGGGATTCAATTTTTTTTACTATCAGTTCTGTGGGCTTGGTGTGGCTTGGTGGGCGTGGCACTGGCAGGGGAAGGATACTTTAAAATCTCCATTCCCACCCCACTCCAGGGGAAGGATACTGCAAAATCTCCATTTCCTCCTGATCAGCTGGGACTCGGGAGACAGAGAATAGATGGGGGCGAGGCCAGTCAGAGGTGGTATTTACCGATTCTCCGAACTACTCAAAATTTCCGCTATGGGTTCTCCAGAACTGGTCAGAACTTGCTGAAACCCACCTCTGATACCACTGTGTGAAAGTAGCCAATTAATTAGCCAACAATATTAGATTTCAGATCCTATGTATGTTAGATGCTTGGTGAGCATGTCAACACAGCAAGTAAAAGACTGGGGGAAGGAGCTCTGTGTCAAATTGAAAGAAATAATGAGAAGGCAGTTCTTTATAAGCATGGTTCCAGAATTATCTACATGCTTTTCTTTCCTTCCTATTTAGGTTGCTTTCAAATTAGCCAGTTTGTCTGGAATTGTCATCTTTTCTTTATTTCATGTTTATGGAAAGCCCAAATAAGATAATTGCCAATTCACCATTATGTGAAATTGTTCTTTAATTCTGCTTTCAACTTCATGTAGATAAATAATATATAAGCATATATAAAAGTTGCTAATATGGAATTGTGGAATCAATTTTTTGTGCAGGAACTTCTTTGAGCTGCTGCAGTAACTGCTAACACAGAGAACTGAATTAAAATCCCATCCTGTGAGATCAGAGGTGGGCTGCTGGGGGTTCACAGGGGTTCGGGAGAACCTCTAGCTAAAATTCTGTGCAGTTCGGAGAACCCCCAAATCCCACTCCTGGCTGGCCCCACCCATCCCTCCCAGGAGTCTCCACACGGCCCGTTTTGGATGCAGGTAAGTGCAGGGCGCACACGGAGGCTCGGGGAGGGCAAAAAACAGGCCTATTGGAAGTTTGGGAAGCCTAGAAATGGGCCCGTTTCCAGCCTCCAGAGGGCCTCTGGAGCCTGGGAGGTCGTTTGCGCCCTCCTGGAGGCTCGAGGAAAGCCTCCGGAGCCCAGGGAGAGCACCTCCGCCGTGGTGCAGGAGCCGACTAGGCCACGCCCACCATGGCCACGCCCACTCAGCAACCGGGCAGAGAACCTGTTGCTAAATTTTTTGAAGCCCACCCGTGTGAGATATTGGCTAGCTGAGTTTAGGAGATTTTTCTTTATAATCAGTTGGATAGAAAACTTTCAGATATTCTATGCACACCAGCAAAGACATTACCTCATGTTTATTGTGCAGTATGAAGAAAATTGATATGCTGACTGTATGAATATTTCTAATAACTTGCAACATAACTGGAGCAATATTTGCACTGTTAGGCTATAATGAAAGCTGCCACAGCTTGATGTGTCATGAGGGCAGCTACTATAATTGAGAATCAGAAAAAAACCCTATGTATATTTGTTTAGTTTGCTGAAAACCAACCTTATCTTGCAGCCAGGGTTATAAGTCATAGGGACATATTTGAACCAGATTCTGCAGCAGCCAGTTGTACAGATCTCGAGGGAAGGTCCAGTTTAAGGTACACATTGGGAAACATCTCAATAGAAATGAGCTCATCCCAAGAACAATTTGTGAAATGTGAAAATCATTGTTGCAATATATCCAAGTTAGTCACAGCATTATTGCCCTGTAGGTCCTGAATATTGTGAGAACAAACAACAAATATAAATATATTTATAGACATTAGCTGCTAATTTTTAGAAATAAAAACTATTGCACATGTTACTTACATGTTACATACAATCTTCTGAGACTTTAGTGAGAAAAAGGAGATCTAGAAGTGACAATCTACAGTATCTCATAGAACACGATGTTAGTGTACAAATTTTGTTTCTTGGACTCGTCCCATAAAAATTGTTCAGAAGTCTTGTATATCTTAAATATATATTTACTAAGTCTGCACCACTATTAATCCTCTCATTGTTCCCATCACCCATCTCCTCCCACTAATGACTGTATGACTGTAACTTAGTTGCTTGTATCCTTACGATTTATATTGACTGGTTCCTAATATGATCTGATTGCTTATTTGTACCCGGACTATCATTAAGTGTTGTACCTTATGATTCTTGATGAATGTATCTTTTCTTTTATGTATACTGAGAGCATAGGCACCAAGGCAAATTCCTTGTGTATCCAATCACACTTGGCCAATAAAGAATTCTATTCTATTCTATTCTATTCTATTCTATTCTATTCTATTCTATTCTATTCTATTCTATTCTATTCAAGACCCTATTGAAATAGAACAAGATGTAAAGCACTTGATACATACTGTACAATCTACTTGTGCTGCATGTGGCTAGTATCAATGGCCATATCATTACTGTATGGGACTTCTCTCTCTCTCTCTCTCTCTCTCTCTCTCTCTCTCTCTCTCTCTCTCTCTCTCTCTCTCTCTCTCTCTCTCTCTCTCTCCTTCCCTCTCTCCCTCCCTCCCTCCCTGCCTCCTTCCCTCTCTAAGAGATAATGTTCGATTATCTTCTAAACATACAAAAACTTTAATCAAAAAGAGATTCTTTCAATCTCTGTTTTCACATCATCCTGTATTATTTTCTCTATGCCAAAGTTTCAGGGCCCAATGCCTTCAGGTTTTGTTCTTTTTTAATTTTCTTCCTTCTTTCCTTCTCTCAGCAACTTCTAGCTTTTAAAATAATATACCCTATATTACCATTTATAAAGAATTTGAAACGGGGGGGGGGGGGGGACAACCAGTTCATGAAAGTAGTGAGTAGCAGCTCACCATCTTGCCTCCCCTCCATGCCCTCAAGCTGCCTTGGGCTATAATTTGTATTTGTTTATTTGTCAAGCATATATGATTATAAACAAAATATAAACAGTAAAACATGATTGAATATATATGTAATAGTACAAGCATGAATAAGAGTAAAAGAGGTAAGAATATATGGGTACATTAGGACAGGAAGGGTAGGCACGATTGTGCGCTTATGCACGCCCCTTACCGACCTCTTAGGAATGGGGTGAGGTCGATGGTAGATAATTCCCAGGATTCTCTCGTAACAGTCACTGCTGCAGGGAATTCCCAGGATCTGAAACCCCCAGTCCATTGCAGGTTGGGATGGCGGTTTGATGCTGACGAGACACTATGATTTGGATGTCTCAAGGCCAATTCCACAAATGATACTGCAGTTTTTGGAGCTTATTTATTAGAGTTTGCAAGTTAATAGCTCAATTCTAATTTGTTGCATTTTGGCTTCAGTACAGTGTGAAACTTGGACGCGAGACCCAGAAATGTGTCAGGCAAGCAAGACTGTTTTTTTCTCCAATAACAAAATCTAATTCTCCTAATTAGAACAAACCCAAGTGATTCATTCTTGACAAAAAAAAAGTGCCTCTGTTTTTATAGAGCAATGAGCATCACAAAGAGTAAAGCTGGTGTCTGTCTTTTTTTACATAAATGCACCTGTGGTTCAACTTCTTTATAAAACCTACCATATTTTTTGGAGTATAAGACACACTGGAGTATAAGACGCACCTTAGTTTTGGGGGAGGAAAATAGGGGGGGAAAATCTACCTACCAGGTATTCATCTGGCTAGCGTCCTTAGTCTGTTCAGCTACAGCACATTATTTTGCCCTCTGGTTAGGGCTGAAAAAGCCTTTTTCAGAGGGAGTAGGAATGAAAGCAAGCCTGCAAAGACTTAGGGCAGGAAAAACTGCTTTAGAGGGAGTAGGAATAAAAATAAATGCAGCAAGCCAGGAAGATTGTTAGCACCGTGTTAGGGCTGAAAAGCACCGCTTTTTCAGAGGGAGTAGGAATGAAAGCAAGCCTGCAAAGACTTAGGGCAGGAAAAACTGCTTTGGGGGGAGTAGGAATAAAAATAAATGCAGCAAGCCAGGAAGATTGTTAGCACTGTGTTAGGGCTGAAAAGCACCGCTTTTTCAGAGGGAGTAGGAATGAAAGCAAGCCGGCAAAGACTTAGGGCTGGAAAAAACCTTCTTCGGAGGGAATAGGAAGCCAGGAAGATTGTTAGCACCTCGTTAGGGCTGGAAAAAAGCTTCGAAAAAGCTACATTTGAAGTATAAGACGCACCCAAATCTTCAGCCTCTTTTAGGGAGGAAAAAGGTGCGTCTTATACTCCAAAAAATACGATAATTTTTTCCATGCATTTACACCTATGCATGTATCTAACGCCTGAATTAAACCTAAACAGGCATAATGCCAAATCTTCAGATTATAAAATCAAGCAATGCTATAAAATTAAAATGTAAACATAGACATTTCCACTGTTGTACTCTGAAAATATTTTGAACAAGGTGAACTTACAGTTCCGGCCTGTTTTTCATTAACCTGTTATTTGGGAATCCAAATGAGTAACATAGGAGATGTTGCAAAATCATGACCCATGTATAAATCACCATTAGGCCTTAGGTAAATATTGGTTTAGGCTAGAGGGAGAACTGCTGTTTAAAAGGTTACAGGGTTGAAACACACTGCCTTACACACAACCCTTGCCTTTATTCTGAAGCAAAGTCAACAACTTTTTTTTTGCTGAATAGTAAACACAGTCTTAATCATCTAACCCAGCTGCTGCTGCTACTTCTTTAGCTTCATAGAGAAAATGTCCTAAGGAGAAAGAATGCACACTACCCTCAGATGCTGCCAAACTGGGAGATCCACCTACCTGCATTCATGAAAACCCCAGTAAATAGCAATAGCACTTAGACTTATATACCACAGTGATTTACAGCCCTCTCTAAGCGGTTTACAAATGTCAGCATATTGCCCCCAACAATCTGGGTCCTCATTTTCCCCACCTTGGAAGGATGGAAGGCTGAGTCAATCTTGAGCCGGTCAGGATCGAACTGCTGACAGTCAGCAGAATTTGCCTGCAATACTGCATTCTAACCACTGTGCCACTGCGCCACCACGGCTCTAAAGTTGGTAACTGCAATAGAGATAATGGCGCAGGATCTCTGCACTCGGAGAAAGGCAAAGTACTCACATTTTTCTATGAATGTAACATAGACAATGGCATACCAATTCATAAGATGGTTACAATACAGACCCTTCCCTTCCCTTTCCACTGTGTTCAATTCCCAATGGTCTAAACCGGGGGTCTCCAACCTTGGCGACTTTAAACCTGGCGGACTTCAACTCCCAGAATTCCGCAGCCAGCAAAGCTGGCTGGGGAATTCTGGGAGTTGAAGTCCGCCAGGTTTAAAGTCGCCAAGGTTGGAGACCCCTGGTCTAAACAGTTTACACCCACCAACAACATCAGATTAAAAAGACAATCATTATCAACAAGAAATAAAAGGACACGATAGAGGTGCACCCCCTGGATGGGGACAGACTGTTCTCCCATTTCCAAATGCTTTCCAACAGCAGCCTATTTTATGGCCTTTGAAAGCCCAGCAAGAGGTAGAAATCTGGACATCCAAAGGCAGGCTGTTGCTCAGAAAGCAAACTGTCACAGAGAAAGGTCAATTAGGCGTCCCTGTAGATGGCATTCCCCTGGAAAGGGACGTTCAGCAGGTCTCACTGGATAAATAGATTCAATCTTCAGGCCCTGACTCATTCCCTCAGGCCCTGTCCTGACACGAAATCTGCTTTCATTTCCTTCTTCTCAGTTTTGTTCCTGCTCTGTGGAAACACCTCGGTACAGGGGGGAAAGAGCAAACTCTACTCTCTACCCTTCCCAAAGTCCTCAGTAACAAGCTAAGCAGGGGATATTTAAATCTTTTATAGCTGAGAGAAATTTATATATTTACACTGGTTGAAGATGCTTCTGCTTGTCTATTGAGGAGCTTGAAAGTCCTTGATGTTTGCAAGATGGATTGGCAGTTGGCTGTGTGAGTGCAGCTTACAGTTGTACAATATTTTACGACTGACGGTTTATAAATTATGTGTGTTTCCTTTTTAACTAGAAAAGCAGAACTTACACCTGTCTCTGAAACTTATGAGGGGAGGAGGGGAGAAGTGATAATTTTATATCCTGCTGCATATACTCTCTCTCTCTCTCTCTCTCTCTCTCTCTCTCTCTCTCACACACACACACACACACACACACACACACACACACACACACACACACACACACACACGAGAAAGAGAGGGGGGGCTCTTTTACAGATTAAGCATGTATTCTACCGTCTGAGCTGAAAGAGCATATGGATACCTCAGAGAGCACTTCAGTAATAGAAACTTTAGTAATAATGCTTAAAACAGCATTGTCTTAAGTTTCTCAAGCATTTGATATATGCGCTGGGACTCAGCACAACAGGTACAGCAGGAACTATATACAATATGTCTTCTGTTGATGACAGAGACGTTTGAACATGTTCAGGTCTTGAACAAAGCTGATGCAGTAAAACGGGTGCAATAAAGTTCATTGCTCCTATTGCTACTCAGTCGGAATAGAGCTGGAAGGGACCTTGGAGGTCTTCTAGTCCAACCCCCTGCTCAAGCAGGAAACCCAATACAATTTCAGACAGGTGGCTGTCCAGTCTTTTCTTAAAAACCTCCAGTGATGAAGCACCTACAATTTCTGAAGGCAAGCCATTCCGCTGGTTGGTTGTTCTCACTGTTAGGAAGAAAATTAAAAAGAAAACTCTTAAGAAAATTAAACCAGGGATGCCATATCTTTGTGAAAAAAATGTGAACGTTGTCTGAGAATGGAAACTGTGATACAGTTTTTCACTCAAGTGAAGTGCCAAGGAGAAAGCATTGTTTACAGAGTGTGGGAAAAACCACAGAGCATTAAGTCTCTAATAGTTCTTTTTCTTTCTTTCTTTCTTTTTGTTAGGGCATTCACAAAGAGAGCTATACACATACAAATAGGTGATAGGTGATAAATGGAGGGAGGGAGGGAGAGGGAGAGGGAGGGAGGGAGGGAGAGAGAGAGAAAGAAACAAACAAACAAAAGAAGAAAGAAAGAAAGAAAGAAAAAGAAAGAAAGAAAGAAAGAAAGAAAGAAAGAAAGAAAGAAAGAAAGAAAGAAAGAAAGAAAGAAAGAAAGAAAGAAAGAGGCATACATATGCACCTAAAAGAGAGCTGCAGTGCAAAAATATTGAATAGGCTGTTGAAAAAGCATTCAGAAACAGAATATGTTTTTGTAACAATGAAACCAAAATGATCTTATATCACTTCAGGAAAGCTCAGTGCAAAATTAGACTAAAGGCACCAACCATAAAATGCTGCCAGGATTCAATGCCTTCCTTCCTTGGATGAACTTCTCTAATATTTGCTAATTTTGCAACTGACACTACTTGGAAATCAGTGCAGGTCAGGCATGGAAATGAGATAACTTGTCCAGTTAGGATATATTGAATTAGCGTATCATAATTCTTCTCATCATGAATATCTTTGAATATCAATAAGAAAGTTTCTCAGAACCAATTTTGGTTATGAGCTAATAAACAGCTTTGGAGCTTGGGTTACTCTATTGTAAGTTATCTAGATATATATTTATTACATCACGCTGTAGCAGAGTGTTAGCAAGCCATCTCTTGAGTTATTTGAAAAGTATACTGGTATCAAATTTGCTGCTTTTTCCTGATCCCTATGCTGCATGTGTTGCCTGTTTTAGCTTATACCTAAAGACATGTTAAACAATGTGATTTTGCTCCTCTCCCCTTTTCCAATGTCACCATTGGTGGGCAACCACCTGTCAATCACACCACCGCCATGACAAGCAAGAGAGCACATCTATCAAAACTCACTGCCTCTGCAAGCTCACCTAACTAAGAGATGACCCTGTAGCTACATCCAGCCCATTCACTAAAGTGAATCTGAGAAAAGAATAGCAGTGGGAAAGAATGACCCTGGGTGGCATATATCTGTACAAGCAGGGGTGGGTTCCAACTTACCTCGCTGCCGGTTCGTTTCCTCCCGCGCCGCATGGTCGCACCTTATGGGCGCGTGCGCTTTGCGCACGAGTGCATGCGCAGTGCAAAAAACCCCATTTTTTAAAAAAAAGCCAAAAACAAAATGGCGACGCATGTGCAGTGCTGGAAACTCAGCTTCTGCACATGCGCAGAAGATTTTTTAAAAAAAAAATCCTCCCCCCAAAAAAATTTTTTTAAATTTTTTTAAAAATTAAAAAAAAAAGATGGTGGCGCCCACTGACCGGCCCCGACCGATCTGGTTCGGTGACATCATCATGATGTCACCAGTGGGTCACTACCGGTTCGGGTGAACCGGTCCAAACCGGGAGGAACCCACCTCTGTGTACAAGCCTAAAAGTATAGGTAGTGCTTGACTTATGACCACTGTTCCCTCTAAGGTGTGCAGCCGCGCATGTGATGAGAGAATGCCGCACAGAAGTTTCTAACTTCCGGCCGGCATTTTCTAATGGGAGAGGCTGCTCGCCTGCGCGGCCGCGCAGATGAAATGAGAATGCCGCACACCGTTTTTTTCTATTACAGGGAACATTGCTTATGATCACAACTGGGACCACAATTTCCATTGCTAAGCAAAGCAGTTCTTAAGTGAATTGGACCTGATTTTATTACTTTTTTTGCTAGAGCTGTTAAGCAAATTATGTGGTGGTTAAGCAAATCTGGCTTTCTCATTGACTTTGCTTGCGGAAAGCTAGCTGGGAAGGTTGCAAAGGGTGATCACATAACCCTACGTTGTTGCAACCATTGTAAATACATGCAGGTTGCCAAGCAGCCGAATTTTGATCCCATGACCATGGGATACTGTGACATTTGTCAGTGCAAGAACTGGGTACAAGTCCCTTTTCCTCCCAATGCAGCTGTAACTTCCAATGGTTCCTAAATAAATGGCTATAAATTGAGGACTACCTGTAGCCACACTGAACTCAACCTTTAGGGGTGACCTGTTAGCAATGTTCCAATATCTCAGGGGCTGCCACAAAGAAGAGGGAGTCAAGCTGTTCTCCAAAGCACCTAAAAGCAGGACAAGAAGCCATGGATGGAAACTAATTGAGAGAAGCCACCTAGAATCAAGGAAAAATTTCCTGACAGAACAATTCATCAATGGAAATGACTTGCCTCCAGAAATAGTGACTGCTCCAAACAAGTTTTTAAGAAGAGATTGGACAACCATTTGTCTGAAATGGTATAGAGAATCCTGTGGGTTAGATTAGAACACCTCCAAGGTCCTTTCCAACTCTGTTATTCTGTTCTATTGTTTGTCTGACTGTATTGCTAACAGGATGGTGAGCAGGCACATCAGATTTTACTCTTGTCAAAACCACTATGGGTCCACTTACAGGGGAAAGCACCATTTCAGTAATGGAAGAACTATAAATGACTTAAGACCGACTTATGCATGGGTTGAAGATGAGATGAAGCATGGCATGGGGACATGGCAGAAAAGGATGTTGCCTATAGATTTCTAGTTAGTTGCAAGTGATCCCCTAGCTCAGGGGTAGGCAAAGTTGGCTCTTCTATGACTCGTGGACTTCAACTCCCAGAATTTCTGAGCCAATCATGCTAGCTTAGGAATTCTGGGAGTTGAAGTCCACGAGTCATAGAAGAGCCAACTTTGCCTACCCCTGCTCTAGCTTTACAGAAGAAGTTACTCAGCTCCCCAATTTACACAGGTATATTCTTTTATAGGTTGGGGAATTGTAACTTTAGGCAATCCGCTTATAATCAGATTAGTTTAAAAGCTTTTATCATGCAATATTGTAGTGCTAGGGCAGGCACAATCTATTGCAGATAAAGAAAGCTAAATAAATTGGGGATGGGGGAGAGAAGGAATAATCCCACTCACTTTCACTTTGGCATCACCAATTGCCAGGAAATGTCCCTCACCAGAGAGTGTATAAGGAATTGAGTCCTTTATAGCAAAAAAAAAGGGGGGGGGAGGGATTTCCCTTGTGTAGCTATATTATAGTGAACAGCACCTATAGAATCAGACTCCAGCAATTTAAGACAGGAATAAGAGCCATCTTACGCCAAACAGCTTAATGGTCCAAGCGATCCACCTTTATCAGGGTTGTCAAACTTGCGGCCCACAGGCCAGATGCCTCACGTGCTGGCTACGCCCATGCCCAGTTTAGTGAAGGGGGGAAAAGTCCCGATATGTCACATGATGCCGCCGTGACAACATGAGTTTGACATCCCTGACATATATGGTCCTTCCCTTAATCTAGGTGATCTCCAGGTTTCCTTTTCTGCAGGCAGATGTTCTGCAACTGCCGGAGAGATTTTATCTGAGTCTGCTTTCTGTTAATGACACTAGAAAAGCTGGGGGCCTGGAAAGGGGGAATTAAATTTGGGGGGGGTTAGGTAAGGGGCACTTTTTATATTTTTAAATTTTACTTGGTTATTTTGGAGTTACAAAATAATGACACGTAATACCTTGAAAGGGAAATCCCTGTAAATCCTTTTAAGTCCTGAGCCTATCGTTATTTAGCTGCACCACTGATTTTCTTCAAGCTAGTGTACAGTATACGATGAATTGGATCTATTGTTTCAGAGGCATTCTGCCAGAATTCTTGTACTGGTGGGAAGGAGGGAGAGGTGGTCTTTGTTATCCCTCCTTTTGCAGGCCTCTCCCCCACTGCCTGGAGAGTTGCCACCATCTGTAAAAGAGGTGTTTTTCTCCCCCACTTTTTTATTTAGTGAGTGGAAAAAATGGTTAGATGAAAAGCAAGTGATACTGCCAGAAGAGGTTCTCTCTTGCTTGTGGGAAACTTTTGCAGGATCAGATTCAATGGCCAAAGATGTTAATTTGAGTCAACTTCAATGCTGTGCAGGCATGGCCAACCCATGAGCAATAGATTCAATTAACAGATTTAACACAGAGATGCATACACTTATAAACTACAGTATTGATGAATTATTTCAAAGGAAATCCTTGTTTAGAAGCACATGGGCAATGTGAGGCAATTTTGGATCACCCCAGATAGATTTTGCCTCATCATTAAGGAAGAGGAAACAGGATGCTGGAGATCTGAATTGAACTTCTACAATTTAATCAGATAGAACGGGGTATAAATTCTGTGCCTTGAACTGAGAGTGCTCAGGAACAGTGGAATAACTTGTTAATCTGCTTATTTCCATGGCATCCTTCCTAAAGTAGGAAACAGTGAGTCCAGTTGGCCTTGTTTCATCTCCTGTGTTGTATGGAAATGCTGCCAATTAGGCACTTGTTTTAATTACATTTCAGATATTTTTTCTCAAGCAGAAGAAAATAAGAGCAGTGAGAACAGCACTTCTGATACCTCTACATCAGTAGTGGGTTCTAAAACCCGTTGCTACCGGTTCATGCGTGCACTCTAACCCTCCCGTCGCCACGGCTACCGGTTCCGGGGAGGGAGCAACCCACTGCTGCTCTGCATACAGCAAATTCTGATTTAGTAGCTGAATGTCAACAGTATTTTCTAACAGCTCTCTCCCACTCTTAGGCCATTCTGCAAGGCCTTGTCGACCTGGCAGTTCTCCCAGCCTCCAGATTAGTCTGCATGAGGCCTTCTTGTTGGATGAGGTATTTTTTAATATATACAATTTTTATTGAAAGATAATTTTACTCAAGATTAAAACAACTTCAGAAACAAACAGAAAAATAAAAAAAGGAAAAGATACCAAGGAATACAGGGAAAAGTGAAGGAAAGCAAAAGACAAAGAAAGAAAGGATGTATGAGTAGGACAGCCGTATACACCTACCGTATTAAATAAAAACAAACAAACAAACAAATACATGGTATCTAAAGAAGTGAATTCTAATTTTCTTTGCAGCAATTATAGATATGATAATTACCATCTCTACCCTCCCTAATAACACATCTTGGTTCCCTTCTTCCCAATTCATTTTTTAATCAGTGAATTCCTTGTTGGAAGAGTTTGTGTGCATATTGTGGGTTGAGCGGTTAGATGCCATCTTGGTTATTTATATCATATTGGGCTTTTGTGCTATTTTGTTTCCCATCAATATTGTGAGCTGCTCAGAGTTCTTTTGGAATCAGGCAGTACCTAAATCTAATGAAATACATACATGCATATATACATGCATACATACATGCATACATGCATACATACACACATACATACATACATACTCCAATGTCTTATTGCTTGGAAATTCTGGGAGTTGCAATGCCAATATAAAAAAAAATACCAAACTTGATGGCAATCTAATAATATCCATCATACGCAGGGTTTCCTCAGTTATTTTAAAGAAAATAAACTTTAAAATGTTCTAAAGGCCAGGACATTTATGAAAGGTGAAGTTTCTTAACATATTAACCCCATTCATGGTTGAAATGTATTTCTAAGTCAAGTCCCTATGATCAACTGAATTTCCCCCCCACCTCAGGCGACATAGGAAATGCCCCAAATATCCCAACCTAGTGAGGAAAGTGTCTAATGCAGGGGTGTCAAACTCAAGGCCGGGGAGCCAGATCTGGCCCACAGGGTGCTTTGATCCGGCCCATGGGGCGCACCCTGAACCAGCCCGTGGTGCCTCTGCCAATGAAAACTGAGCTCAGGAGGGCTCAGTTGGCAGAGGGTGCAGGAGGCCGTTGCAGCCGAAAACCGGGCTCGGGAGCCCGTTTTCTCTGACAGAGCGCTCAGGCCACCACAGGCGCCCCCAACACGAGTAACATTGAGCTGGCCATGCCCACCCTGGCCATCCCATCCTGGCCCCCCAAGGTCAAGTACAATCCTGATGCGGCCCTCAATGAAATCGAGTTTGACACCCCTCATCTAATGCATTGGAGAGGGGCAAAGGGATTGAAGAGCTCTCTCCGTTACTATCTTTTATCTGTAAACGTCCTACTTTTTGTTTTATACATGAATTGATAAAAAGCAGATATGCCTGCCTCCTATTGTGTTTGGGTTTTTTTTTTTAATGTGTGGACTGGGATTGCCTGACAGCTGACCAGCTATAAAGTGACCCACTCTAGACTGTACCAATAACACAGAATATTTTTAGACTCAGGGTTGAAATGAAGGTTCTTTGGTGCTTTCTGAGCTTGGTTGTTTTCTTGCAGATGTTCATTACCCAAACTAGGTAAATCATCAGTGCACTCTAGACTGTGTTTGGAATGAAGTGAGTAAGTGTATGTGGGTGTGTACACTCTGTGGCACTCTCTCCTCAGGCTGCTGAGTGTCTTAAGTGCAGGAACAGTTAGGAGAGGTTGTTGGGGTGGGTGGGTAAGGGTAGTTGGATTGGTTCTATGGTCTGAGAGAATATGGGTTAGGTTGTGACAGGGTTGGAGGGACAGCAAACAGGCAGTGCTGTCAAGGTCACAATGGATAGAGGAAGCAGTGGCAGAAAATTGAGGGCAGGCTGCTCATCTAGCTGCTCAGTCCATTGACTCAAAATAGTCCCATTTTGCAGTCTTCAATATTCATCTCTGATGCCAGGTTACCAGAACCTAGGTGGACCTAATCTCTGATTACTGCTATTGAATGTTGAGTCAGTATACAATAGAGTTCCCTTCTCAGAAATGCAACCACCTGGCTTCCTAGCTCAGCATCAATCTTGTGCACAAGATAGAAGGTGGGGTGATAATTAAAGCCCTGTTGCTAAAGTTGTGCTCTTAAGGAGCTGTTTCGGTTTGTGCTGTTGTACAATCCTCCCTGCTGCTCAACAGCTCTGGCCTGAAAGATTAAGGGTGACATGATAGCAGTGTTCCAATATTTGAGGGGCTGCCACAAAGAAGAGAGGATTAACCTATCTCAAAATGACCCGAAGGCAGGACAAGAAACAATGGATGGAAACTAATCAAGGAGAGAACCAACTTAAAGCTAAGGAGGAATTTCCTGACAGTTAGAACAATTAATCGGTGGAACAACTTGCCTCCAGAAGTTGTGGGTACTCCATCACTGGAGATTTCTAAGAAGAATTTGGACAACTATTTGTCTGAAATGGTATAGGGTCTTCTGCTTGAGCAGGGTGTTGAACTAAATGAACTCCAAGATTCCTTCCAACTCTGTTATTCTGTTATTTTGTCTGAATGGCTATATTCATTCAGTGCAGGTTAAAGTGCAGCACTGCAGGCTACTTCAGCTGACTGCTAGTTCAGCAGTTCAGCTGTTCAAATCTCACCAGGCTCAAGGTTGACTCAGCCTTCCATTCTTCTGAGGTGGGTAAAATGAGGACCCAGATTGTTGGGGGCAATATGCTGAACTCTGTAAACCGCTTAGAGAGGGCTGCAAAGCACTATGAAGCGGTATATAAGTCTACGTGCTATTGCTATTGCTATTCAGGTTGATGGTAGAACCCCCAAGGCTGGTAGTTCTTGAGGATTTTAAGCAGTAGATTTTGAAACTTTAATTCAGTCGTATTGTCTTCATGTTAAATAAGGGGGGATCATTTGAAAGCATTGAAGAAAAATATATATAAATGTTAGTAATTAGACCCCAAATGAATCCAGATTAACTTTAAAATATTGGGTTGGGGAGGAAAAAGTGTACTAGGCTGTTTACAAACTGTTCAAAGGGGGTTTCCTGGAATGTGCTCTGGCTCCTCACTAGCCTTGAGGAGGCCATGTTGTGAGCTTGCCACTTCACACACTGCTTGTTTTAGCAGCTCTTGTTCAAGGTCCTTATCTTGAATTCTTGTTTGTGCAGCTTGTTTGGAGCCAAATCCCTCAGTGCCAATTCCTCCACATTGGTGCAGCTCAGCTGAGCACAATGCTCTTTTGCACAATTTTCAGGTTTGCTGCTCAGAGGCCACCACCTTGTCAGAACCCATTGTTTTCAGGATGCTTCTAATTAAAACTGCCAGCCAATGGTGTGGTGGGGGGGTTTCTGAAAGGTGCATTTCCACTTCAGGGAAAGCTGGAAAGGAGATTTGAACACTGGCTGAGGTTTTGCTTAACCAGGTCTTCAGAACACAAGCTGTCTTCTATTTTTTTTTTTACTATTCTTCCCTTTTCTTCATCCTGCACCCCACCTGTTTCCTGCTGCACTCCCCCTAGATGGCCTAATGTCAGAATTTTTCAAGATATGATGATACGTCGTTAAGTCGTTTTTGACTCTTAGGGACCAGTGGTGGGTACCTACTGGTGTGGTCCACTCTGTCGCACCTGTAGCGGCGGGCTGGTGATGTCATCAAGAGGCTACCGACCCGGTGAGGTCGGTTGCCGGTGCCTAGGAGCCGCCATCTTTTTCTGCGGATTTTTCGGCAATTTTTTGCTTCTGCGCATGTGTGGAAGCAAAATCGTGCTGAAATCTCGTGAGGGGACGCGCATGTGCGTGCGATTTCAGTGAGATTTCGCTTCCACGCATGCGCAGAAGCTAAAAATCACCAAAATCGCGCATGCGTACATGTCCCCTTGCGAGATTTCAGTGCAATTTTGCTTCCGCACTTGCGCAAGGGGACGCATGCACATAGTGAGCACGCACAAAATGTGGTGATGCGCGCGCAGCGCACCGGTAGCAAGGTAAGTGAGTAACCCGCCCCTGTTAGGGACTACATAGATGGTTCTTCTAAAAGGATCTTCGAGCAGAAGGAAAAAAAGTCTATCCTGTCACAATGAATGATTGGAGAGATCAAGAGCAACCTGATTTGAGAATGGCCCTGCCTGAACTCTACAATTTGTCCTTCAGCACTTTGCCTTTGTAAAGCTATTTTACTTTCCCTGAGGATTGAAGGAAACTCATCCAGTGCAGTAAAACCTTTTGATCCAAAGGTTCCTAATCTCTGAAAAGGAGTTAAAAAGCAATTTCCGTAAGTGATTAGAAAAAAGAAGTATGCAGACCAAAGTCCTTAAAGGTACCAATGATTTCCCTTGTTTCCAGAGCTCTCTAAGCCTGCCAGAGACAGCCTTGTGTTCTCCTTGCCAAGAGCAACTGTTTGGGACAGTTGTGGTGATCTCAAGTCCTTTCCTTGTCCAGAGAGGAATTTTGAAGAGCCGGTCTACTTGCTGGCTTTTCATTCTGCCACAGTTGGAACCGGAACCATCTTCAGTTCACCATTTGTTCCCCAGAGAGAGGTTCTTCCCTCTCAAAGCCCTAGCAAAAGAAAACTTAGGAAGTTTTATATACATATATATTCCCCAACAACAACCCTGTGAGATGCGTGAGCTGAGAAAGACTGACTGGCCCAAAGTCACCCAGCTGCCTTTCATGCCTAAGACAGGACTAGAATTCACAATCTCCTGGTTTCTAGGCCAGCACCTTCACCATCACACCAAACTGGATTGGTCCCATTTTGGCAGTAGGCCATGTTTGTACCACTGAAAGGCTGTTCAAAGCAAACTAACTAGCCAAATGCCTCTGATGGGAAATCTGGCAATTCTCTTAATTGATGCCAATAGTTGTCCAGTCATAGAAAAACCTATTTCATGGTTTATTTATTTACTTCTGCTGCTTATATGTTGCTGAACTCCAAAAAGGCTCTGAACCAGGGGTGGGTTCCACTTACCTTCGCCAGCAGTTCGGATCACGACGTTTTCCTCGTGCAATTTGGCTTCTGCGCATGCTCAGAAGCAGGAATGAGCCCGAAACACAGCTGAGGAGCTGACCAGCTGTGCTTCGGGTGAAGAAATAAAGGTCAGAATTTATCCGCGGGCGGGCGGGCCCTTTTTCAAGAAACCATGGGGAGAACATGCCCCTGCAGTTGTTGAGGACCTGAGTCTTATAGGGCTTTAAAGGACAACCAGTGATAGAAGGAATCTGGAAACCAGTTGGCACTCACTGCAATTCTTGCTGTGGTCATGTTACTTGACCAAACCAAGTGAACCCATTAATTATTTAAATGGCTGCACTCTAGACCAGGTGAAATTTCCAAGAGGTCTTCAAGGGCAGCAGGTTTCGGAGCTAGTTTGAATTACCCAATTGGCCAAGGCTGAGTGACTATGAATGGGCCTCTGATTCAGGGATGGACATAAATGTCACACAAGACAGAGCTGTGCAAAGGCACAACTAATAGGAGAACTCTCTCCTCCCCTCACTCATAGTTTCATAATACCATCTACCAGGGGCGGGTTGCTTACTTACCGATACCGGTGCGCTGCGCGCGCATCTCCACATTTCATGCATGCCCGCTCTTGCGATTTCGGCAAGATTTTGCTTTTGCACATGCGCGGAAGCAAAATCTCACCGAAATCTTGCACACGCGCGCGTTCCCTCACAAAATTTCGGCGAGATTTTGCTTCCGCACATGCACAGAAGCCAAAAAGCCAAAAAATTATTTTAAAAAGATGGCGAAGCGCACGACTGTCCGGCGAAGACGGCACCGGAGCAGTCGCACGCAAATTGCCTAATCGGCGGGTCCCTACCGGAGCTGCGCACTGGACTGCACCGGTAGGAACCCACCCCTGCCATCTACCACCTCAGTGGGATCTTTGCGGGTCTAAGGGCATCTCTGTAAATAATGCTAGAGACTAGAGGCTAATAGTGTTATTCACCATGCCAATGTATTCTATTTATTTATTTTAATTAAATGTAGCTTTGCAAAAAATCACATGGGAAAGAGAGAGAAGGGTTTGACATCACACTGGTGGCAATAAATCAAATATCTTTTCCCTGGAACAGTTCTTTCTTTTCCAAACGGACAATCTTGGTGCTTCCCCAGGTTCATGAATATTCTTGTGGACTAATTTCATTCTGGTCAGTTAACTCATTTTAATGAAAAGAAAGGTTGGGAACAAGTAAAGGCTGGATAAAATAAAACTGCCTTCAGAAAGATTTACAGTGATAAGATCTGAAAAATAAAACGTGAAGGTGAATTGTCCTGTTTACAAAATGCATATAGCCTGCTGAATGGTTATAATGACAGCATGCCTGTTGTGTGCACTCAGCCCACACACAGTATCTTGCTTTTGCAACAAAGCGTGGAGAATGTCAAGGTTATAGTGACAAAGAAAGTAAAAACAAAGGTGATCCTTGAAGCCAGAAGTTTGCTCGTCTGTTCAAGCTTTCATGAATAGAAAATGATGTGTAATGAATGATAAACATAACATTGGAACATGGATCATAGTTTTATGCTAAGGAAAACATTTTATTCCATTGCAATCCATTAAGAGTGTGGCTATTTGTTGTGAAACTCCTTAAGAGTGGCAGGTGTAAAATGGGAAGTATTAAGTGAATTCCTTTAACAAATCCAGAGAGTTCTCATGACAAAGTTCCAATACCAACTATTGACTTGCTTCACATACTGATGCCAGAACAAGCCACTTTGGTTGTTTCATATAATACTGTCTGAAGGCCCTAACAAGAAGCACTAGAGCAGTGATGGCGGATCTATTTTTGCTCAGGTGCCAGCATGCACGCGCGTGCCCACACCCATAATGCAATGCCCTTCCCCCGCACATGCACGCACACACCCCCTGCTGCCCTCACGCACATGCGCGCAGGACTTCCGGTAGGCCCATTGGGTCCATTTTTCGCCATCCACAGGCTCCGGAGGCTTTCCTGAAGCCTGGGGAGGGTGAAAACAGCCTCTCCCGCCCTCCGGAAGGCCGAAAATCAGCTGGCCAGCGCGCACATGCGCACTGGAGCTGACATAGGGCAACGCCTCGCGTGCCCTCAGATATGGCTCTGCGTGTTACCTGTGGCACGCGTGCCATAGGTTCGCCATCACGGCACTAGAGCTTCTGATGTTTTGAAATATTTGTGTGGATACACACAAAAAAAAGGGAGGGGGAGGGGGAAGAGATAAGCAATAAAGCAGGAAATAAGGGCCTCTTTGAATTAAACAAATCATTTACAGGATTGCCCTCTTTGCCAATGACCTCCTCTCTGTGCAACATTCATTCTTGTTTCATTGCACAAGACTTAGCTCCAATGCAAAACACTGGGACATCAGGGTGCACATCTAGGTTGAGTAGGAAAAGTCATCAGGAGTTACTTAGTGCAGAACTTCTAGCATGTCTTCAGTTGCTATACAGTCTATCACCAACCACAAGTATATGTGGATACTAATATACTCTCATTCCCCAAATCTCTAACCAGTCAGGATTCCAGGGATACAAGTATGTACAGGTACTTGGTAAGGCTAACTTACAGAAAAACAAAGAAACAAAGTGGTCCAGTATAAGCTGAAGGTTTTCTTCATATCTGCTGCACAAGTTATTGCTATCCTATCAAATTTCAAAGAGCAGCCCCAGAAAACAGGTTTAGCTTTCTTCCTGCACAGAGGCCTGGCTTGCCTAGCCCACCTACACATCTGGAGGTGGGATAAAAATAATCACCTGAACCTGTCATTTATACTACCTTCTCTCACCCAAGGCCTTCCAGATGCCATGGGGCAACCCCCCAATTTGTAATAAACTCATGACAATGTTCATTTTAGCATGGATCCAATTTTTTTAAAGAAAAGACAAGCACCCCCTTTCCCCCAAATTGCACAATTTGAAACACAGCACAGGTAAATATTTGATGGACTTGCCAAGATCAGCAAAGAATTTTATCCCTTGCATGTGAGAAAGTAGCCGCTTGCATTTCAGTGTGTTGGGTTCCTCTCCTCCTTTAGTGTTTCATCTGCCATTTCAAGGTCTCCACTTCCTAGCAGGCACTTATCTCTTTCCCTCTGTTTTGTCTCTTTCAGACTTTGCTTTACTGTCTGTTAACATCGTCCTTGGCTGCTTTCTACTCCAGTTGTCATTATTTTGATCTCCTCTATCCCTCAAATATCCTTTCTTTCTCCTCCCTGTGTCAACAATTACTCAACAGTAGATGCATGTCAAGAAAACTTATAAGACAAGATACTAAATATAAATCTCTTGCAATAGGACCAAGAACATTGATAAGTGCTGAACTAGAGATCTGTTGGTTGACTTTTTTCCCTTCAATTGCTAGACAACATTGTTCTATATTTATTTATTTATTTATTTATTTATTTATTTATTTATTTATTTATTTATTTATTTATTTATTTATTTATTTATTTATTTATTTAGTGAGACTTATATACCGCCTCATAGTGCAAGCACTCTCTAAGCGGTTTACACCATTAAGCAATGTATATTTACATTGCCCCCAACAATCTGGGTCCTCATTTTACCTACCTCGGAAGGATGGAAGGCTGAGTCAACCATGAGCCTGGTGAGATTTGAACAGCTCAAATTGGAGATGTACATTGGAGATGTATCACTTTCTACTCTATATTGGAAAATAATCTGAGCAAAGTCAGAAATGGGTGGACAGTGACTGGACACTATATTCCTTGTGAATTCAACCAGTGAAGGGATGGACGTGCTCTACAATAGAGTGGGTGGTGGCAATGTACTGAACGGGTTCTGCTCAGAAGTGTGAAAGGATGCCACAGGAAGGTTTTGGGTGAAGGAGCTAGAAACCTTCTCATGGGGGCCAGAAAGTTCAGTCCATATGCAAGCACATACCTCATTGCATCTTTACAAATGTTATTTTCTTTTTCTTGTTATTTTATTAACATTCTTGATCAAAGTCTTTCTTATACTTCTTTACTTATTGAGTGTTAAGTCCTGGTACTGAAGAGGCTGGAGACAGTAGTGTAACTAACAGCTCTTTATTGTCAACAGTTAGATCCATCAAAGGAACCAGGCTGACAGCTCTCCCTTTTATACAGGGCTGTCAGCTGGTTCAACCAATCAGCGGTCTCCATTTTCCTGCTCAGAATAGCGGACCTTGGAGTAAACAGTGTAATCTGAATACATAACACCCCTCCCCTCTTGGTTCAGTCCAACACATTAGCATACGTAGTTCCGTAGAGAGGCCTGTACCAGGGGCGGGTTGTTCACTTACCTTGCTACAGGTGCGCTGCACGCGCATCACATTTTGTGTGTGTGCTCGCTATGTGCGCATGCCCCCTTGCACAATTTTGCTTCCGCGCATGCATGGAAGCAAAATCTCACCGAAATCTCACGAGGACACTTGCGCATGCGCATAATTTCGGTGATTTTTTGCTTCTGCGCATGCGCGGAAGCGAAATCTCACTGAAATTGCACGTGCGCACATCCCCTCGCAAGATTTTGGCACGATTTTGCTTTCACGCATGCACAGAAGCAAAAAATCGCCGAAAAATTCGTGAAAAAAGATGGCGGCTCCTACACACCGGCAACTGACCGCATCGGATTGGTAGCCTCTTGATGATGTCACCAGCTCACCACTACCGGTGCAATAGAGTGGACCGCACCGGTAGGAACCCACCACTGGCCTGTACCATCTTTCTTGCATGACTGTATGACTTACAGATGTCCCCCCTCCCCATCTTTCTGTCTATCATGATAGCTTGTTTTGAAAGTCACTTTTTTTTCCTTTTTGAAATGTTGGGATATACAGTAAGTAGATTCTATACTTCATCATGTTCTTTATGGGTTATAGCATCAGTTGCTGGTCATATGCTGTTTGAGCAGCATTACTGATCAATTCCACCGTATAGATTATAGAATCATGTTCTTAATAACGTGTATTACATAGTCATCTGAATTAATGTGGCTCTTCCTGATCCACTTATATTCACTTATTCTTGAGACATCCAGTGTGGTAAACTTTATTTCCATTTTAATCATTTTAATGTTTTCTTTAGTTCATGTTCTTTGCATTCCATGTCCTGTATATACATGTCCTTGCAAAGTAGGAGTGAAAGTCTCGCCCTCCCACATGCTTTGACTTCAACGTGGATTCCTCCTGCTTCTCCCCCCCCCTTTTTTTTGCTGGCTATTTGGGAAAGAAGAAGTCCAATTAGAACGAAATGAGGGGGGGAACCACAAACATCAGGTGATTTGTCTCAAGGTATTTCTTTTGTGATAAGACAAAATGCTGACTGTTCTTCTTTAGGCCTATTTAAATATCACTTTCCCTGTGAGTACACCAAGGAAAATGCCTGAATCAACTTCTTTTATTCAGGATACCCCTGCCTATTGCCAAGAACCGAAACCTGTTCAACAGATAATTCTGTTCCAGCAATTTTCACTGCATGGATGAGTAGAAGGGCCAGCATTCTTGGCAGGAACACCACCAATTGTGCTGAAAGATCCCTGAAAGAAGCATTGTTTTGGAGCACCCTTGCTCCAAACTTTGTGTCTTTGGTTTATAAACCCATCATGATGGCAGGGGCGGGGGGGTGGGGGATGGGAGTTGTAGCCCATCATTCCTGAAGGGGTTTGAAGGATAATAGGGTGGGGCTATCTGGCTTACAACTAGTCTTACTGAGCCTGGCAAGTGAAAAGGGAGCTGGGAACACAGAACAATTTAGTTAACAGTAACAGAGTTGGAAGGGACCTTGGAGGTCATCTAGTCCAACCCCCTGCTCACGCAGGAGACCTATACTAGGGATCTGAACCGCCGAACTGCCGACCTTTCTGATTGACAAGCTCAGTGTCTTAGCAACTGAGCCACCTAGTATAGGGTTAACCTAGAAAAGACTGCATCTAGTGAAGGGACGAAGTAAGTGCTCTGTAAGATCGGAGCTCATATTTAAATTCCTTTCAGTGTCCTTTATGAGTCAAAGCTAGCTTCATAACAGTTTGTCCTTCAAGCCTAGACCTCTACACAGCCCTTAATCATAATAATGTACAAGTGAAAGACAAAACAATGTTATTTTGGAGACAGCTTTTGTTTGCTGTGACGGCTAAGGTACAACGATAGAAACCAAGAGACCATGAGTTTTAGTCCTATCTTAAGGACAAGGCCAGCCAGGTGACCTTGGTCTAGTCACTCTCAGCCTAGGAAGACGGCAATGGCAAACCACTTCTGAAAATCTTGCCAAGAAAATTGCAGGGACTTGTCCAGGAAGCTCAAAGGATAGGAAGCTCAAAGGCAACCCTGTCGCCCACAAAGCCCCCCAAAATTAGACTATAAATGCAAATTATGACCTGAACCCTATATGAAAAATTCTGATGTTCTGCTCAAAAAGATAGATTATTAGAGACTTTAGTCGTTTTTGTACATTTTATTTACTAAGAAGTAATAGATGGAGTGGAGATAAACAGGCAAGAAATCTATTCCTGCTAACTTCAGGAAGAAGTATCTGCTGTCTTCAGATGTTTCAGTTTTTGCATATTTTAATTTCCTTCTCTGCTTTCTTGGAATGACTTTCACATTCCAGTGTATTTCAAAACCATTAATTTTCAGAGAAGAAATATTTGCCTGGCCATTCAGGAACCATTAACATACAATTAAGCAGAAGAAGGCATCTGAATCAGTGGTGGGTTCCTACCAGTGCGGTCCACTCTATAGAACCGGTAGTGGCCCGCTGGTGATGTCACAATACCGGTGCGGTCGGTTGCTGGTGCCTGGGCACCGCCATTAAAATTTTAAAAAAAAAATTTCTTCTGCGCATGCCCAGAAGTCGAGCTTCCGGCACTGCGCATGCGCTGCCTTCCTACCCCACAGTGAGTCCAAGCAGGGGAGGATGGCTGAGGGAGCGTGTGAGACGCTGAAAGAACAGGTGGCAGGAGCTATCTCCATTCCCCTCCCTTCAGCAGTCTGAGAAGCCACGAACGCGCGGTGATGATCCTAGGCATTTTTGCACATTCAAGGCTTCTCACGCTGCTGAGGGGAGGGGGAATGGGCGGCAGGATCTATCTCAGTTCCCCTCCCTTCAGCAGCTCGAGAAGCCACGAATGCGCGGTGATGATCCCAGGCATTTTTGCACGTTCGAGGCTTCTCGAGCTGCTGAGGGGAGGGGGAACGGGTGGCAGGAGCCTAGGATTATTGAATGGGGAGAAGCATTCAGGCCGGATGGAGCCTCCTAGAAGAACCGCTGCTACGGTCTTGCTACTCCCGCTGCAGGGGGCTGCGTTGCGGGTGGGCAATGCCCCCTTGCTTCTCCGGCCGCTGCCAAGCTCCTGAGGCCCATGCCCACCCGGTCACATGGCTGGCAAGCCACACCCACAAAATAAGCCACGCCCACAGAGTGGCAGTAAAAAAATTAGGAACCCACCTCTGATCTGAATCATTAGCACAGGCAGCCAATCCCACATGCCCAGTACAAGTTGCACATTTGCATAAAACTGGCACCCTTCTGAAATACATTTTCTTTTGCTCAAGAGTTTTATATTACTGATCCATATTGCAGAGGATGGTGCTAGCAATAAACAAAACAGATGGATAGTTCTATAGTAACTGAGGTTTACCTGTAACCATTTACAGACAACTGCAATGTTTGTTCATGTATGACACTGGAATACACTTGTGGAGCTTAGTTACTGTATGTACCCTGAGGAAGGAATTCATTGAGGCTTCTGAGGAAGATATGGCAAACTGTGCGAAAGCGGAATCGACCATCATGGCAAAAACCAAGGAACTGGTGAATAGATCTGTTCTTTGGAACCTGTCCAGATAAGGAAAGGAAGGGAGATTGCCCACTGTGCTTTGGACAGCTTCTCCCTACAAGGAGACTGAGGAACAATGGTTTTCCACAGGTTTGAGCAACAGGGGACCATAAGATTAGCCATTTTGTTCACAACTGCGGCAGAGGTTTTTAAAGGACACACACCTCACTTCCTAGTCACTTTTAGGAAGTGCTCATTAACTACTCATGTAATTGTATATAAATTACAAAAAGAAAAGGATATTGAAATGACAAGAGGGAGATACTGTATTAATGGACAATGCAGCCACACAAAAAGTAATTTATCAATATCATTCCAGGGAGAAAAGCCAGATAATTTTTCCAAGGCCAATATAGCGCCAATATTAAAGAGAGACAAGACTTGATTTCAATTTCAATTCAGTTTATTGTAATTTTAGTAGTGTAGACCATGTGTAATTGACAGACTGGATTTTATCATAGATTTTATCTGTTATTTATAATTTTTATTTTATAACTTTTAATTGTATATTTATTGAGTGTTTTTATTCGCTCTAGTCTCTGGTCTATGACCGTAATAAATTGAATTGAAATTGACCCTCTTTCGGTTTTTATAAGACATAGCATAGATAATTAATATAATTTAAAGACAATAGAGGGGACTAAACATTTTAGGTACAAAAAATATATACAAACCTGTAAGATGATGCAAAACATAATGACAATAAAAATATTGAAGGAGACTTTTGAAGAATGAAATCAGAAAATAGTAGCTGTGATATCAACATTGTCAGTAATGATGTCTGCTTATGCCTATGTCTAAAAGATATTATTAAAGAAATGTCAGATGTAGAACAAATTTTATCTGACAAAATAGAAATGTTATAAAAATGGATTTACAACTGACAGGCCAAGAGAATGATTTAGAAAATTTAATAAAAATATATGGGGAAGGCCTGTTTTTTGCTCTCTTCAAGCTCCAGAGCCTTTCTAGGAGCCTGGGGAGGGCAAAAACGGCCTCCCCCCCCCCGGAGGCCCTCTGGAGGTCAGAAATGGCCCATTTCAAGTTGGGAAATGGGACATTTCTGGCCTCCGGGTGGTGGGGAAGGCCATTTTTGCTCTCCCCAGACTCCTAGAAAAGCTCTGAACCCTGGAGAGAGCAAAAAAATGGGACTTCAGGTCCAACTGGAAGTCAGCAAATGGGCTGTTTCCGGCCTCCGGAGGATCTCCGGGTGGGGGTAGGGAAGGCCGTTTTCGCCCTCTCCAGGCTCCTAGAAAGGCTCTAAAGCCTGGGGAGAGGGAAAACCGGGCGTGCCATTGCGTGCCGGGAGTGGGTGTGTGTGTCATGCACGCATGCGCGGCCCCCCCGCATGGAATTATGGGTGTGGGCATGCGTGCGCACTCTCTCCCACACTCCCCTTTTTGGCACGCGAACCAAAAAAGGTTTGCCATCACTGCTATAGAGTGTGAACCTTTTTATTCAAGCTTGAACATGCAAAATCCTTTTTTAACCTATTTAACCTACTGCAAACATTAAGTAATCCAGTAATCTGGGGATGTTGGCTACTAGTTACTGTCTTTGCTGTTGTTTGGTGTATTTGTCCTGTGACAGAATGATCACAACATGAACGTCCGTCCGTCCCCCCTGCTTCATCTTTCATTAATATTTGGATCCATTTTAGAGAATGAATGTAATTGTTGCTAGCACTTTATCCAGCGAGGAGGGTATTTTTGTCTCTACTTACTTTGCTGTGCAATTAATCTATTCATCTTTAAAGTACCATAGTTTCTTTGCTCTTTCAGCAACATTAAGAGACATGAACAGAAATAGCACTTCAAAGAATACCCTGCATTCTCCCAAGTGTGCGTATTATGCACTATTATTTCAAAGATCAGTATCAACCTGCAGGCACTGGCTGAATTACTGGATTAGGTATTGCTGGGATACATAGCTAGCACTAAGCCAAAGTTCAAGCTGTGCAGCTTTTAATGGACAATCCAATTTTGGCACAGAACTTCTTTCAGGAGTCCTGTGGAAGATCAGAGTCTAAGGCCAGCCTACCATAAAAAAAGAACTTAAAATATGCTCAGGTAGTTCTGTTGCCCTTTGAATGGACACATGAACAGCTTGGCAGAACTCCAGTTCTTAGTTTTCTCCTTCCTCCCTTCTTATCAGTTAGATCTGGGAGTAGACATGACAACTCAGCTTGGTTAGGATGAACTTTGGTTACAGAATGACCTGTTTACTCCGATAGTGGGAATCTCTATCAAAGTCAGCCTCCAAAATCAATATCTTACATTGCTGAACTCAATGACCTGGTAGGTTAAGAAAAGTTCTTTAACCAAGATGGCTACACGTATATTTTTCCCAAGAATATCTACTGTATAGAACCGTGGTGGCGAACCTATGGCACGCGTGCCACAGGTGGCACGCGGAGCCATAGCAGACGGCACGCGAGGGTTGCCCACCGGCAAACCGGAAGTGCGGAAAAACGCACTTCCAGTTTGCCGGTGAGCTGTTTTTTGCACTCCGGAGGGTTCAGGGAAGCTCCCTGAAGCTCCGGAATGCAAAAAACTACAAAACGGACAAACCGGAAGTGCATTTTTCCGCACTTCCGGTTTGTCCGTTTTGTAGTTTTTTGCATTCCGGGGCTTCAGGGAGCTTCCCTGAACCCTCCGGAGTGCAAAAAACAGCTCACCGGCAAAACGGAAGTGCGTTTTTCCGCACTTCCAGTTTGCCCGTTTCGTCGTCCCAGGCTCCGGTAAGGCCTTTGTGCGGGGGTGGGGGAGGGCGCATGCGCAGGGGGCAGCATCGGGGGGGTGTTGTGCGCATGCGGGGGGGAGGGAATGGGTGTGGGCATGCGAGCGCGCGCGAGCGCCCCCCCCCTTTTTGGCACGCGAGCCTAAATAGGTTCGCCACCACTGGTATAGAACATAGTCATACCTCATCTTCAAAATGAGTCTTTAATATTCTACCAGTGCCTGCACACAAACCAGTAGTTGTAGGTCAGCATTTCCTGACCCAACGCTTTCCAGATATGTTAAGACTACAAGTTTTATAATACCCAGCAACAGCAATGGGTTGCTCCTGGTTTGGACCGGTTCTTAGAACCAGTAGCGCCGGCGGCGGGAGGCTCCGCCCACCTGCCTGTGATGGTTCTGCACATGCGCGTGCGCGGACTGGTAGTAAAGGGTTTTAGAACCCACTACTGCCCAGCCAGCATGTATATACTTAAACACATCTGGAAAGCACAATGGTAGTAACCTGTTAACCTAGGCATCAGAGCCGTTGTTCTTCATTTCTGCAGATACCAGATCTGGGCTGTAAAATTCTAGGTGACAACTGGGTGGCAGCAAAATGACACATTGTCATGATTACAAACCATTAGGAAGGAAAATTAAACATCTCCCCAAAAGACCCTTCCAAGAAGGATTCCTCTGTAAAAGATAATCACAATTAGTTATCACTGTCATATTAAGCCTGTTGATACATTCTGTCTATTGCCAGTCTATCTACCCACCCATTAATTTATGGCAAAAGGAAAGGAAAATACATGGAAATTGCTAAATAGAATTATTGCATGGACATGTTTGCAGAGTAATATTAGAATAAAATGCAAACTATAATATTATAATAATACTTATATATAATAATAATAATTATATAATAATAAATATTACTATAATACTATAAACTATAAAATGCAAACTATATAGTATTAAAAGAAACAATTCACTTTTATCTTTATATATCAACTTGGATTAGACCAGACCAAGAGATAGCTTCACAACAGGTTAACTTTAGCAATTCCAAAACTGTTATATTCAATTATTAAAATCAAATCACAGATTAGCTGAAAGAGCTATATAGTGATAGCTATATAATTACAACTGTGATTAAAGAATATTGAAGCCTTATTTTAATAGAACCTGAACCAGATAGGAAATTCTCCTATTCAAATCCTTCTACTCAAATCTCTCACTTCAATCAGCTCTAAGGAAATAGAAAGTCCTCTTGAACCTCCTCACTCAAAGACATGTATCAGTCTTAACAAAACTTGTGCCAATTCAAAATCGCAAGAGGTACTGGTAGTTATGTAATCACAAAGGCTTGTTTTGGAGAAGGTTTTGATGAGAATTTTCCTTCTAAAATTAATGAAATTAAAATTCAAGTATGAAAATGAATTTGTTAATGGAAGAGAAATTTAGGAAAAGGACAATAAGTCATAAATATTCCAAATAAAACCAATATAGCTAGCTAGCCAAATTGGTCACTTGAATTAAGCCTTGGCATTAAGTTCGCTCTTTGTTCTTGGTTATTCCTGAGCTTTGAGAAGAAAAATCTCAAGTATCTTCTTGTCCATTGTCCTAAATGGGGTTGAAGGTTGAAATGTTGGATAAGTCAGCTGGGATCTGAAAAAAATTCAGCCCAACTGGTAGCAACTCAACATACTCTTTTTTAGTGAGAAACTCAAGGAAGAGTGAGTCAGGGGTGTCAAACTCAATTTCACTGAGGGCCGCATCCGGGCTGTGGTTGACCTGGGGGGGGGACTGGGGGTGTGGCCAAATGGGTGGGCACCGCCAACCGGGTGGGCATGGCCAGCTTGACGCCACTCTCCAAACTGCTAGCATGTTTCCTCTTCACATTGGGTAGACCAGGCCAAAGCCACGCTGGCCTGATCTTTCCTCTTCGCACTGGGTAGACGGGCTGAAGTTACGCTGGCCCAATCTTTCCTCTTTGCACTGGGTAGGTCGGGCCGAAGCTACACTGGCCCAATCTTTCCTCTTTGCATTGAGTAGACCAGTAAACCACATCGCGGGTCGCATCCAGTCCGTGGGCCTTGAGTTTGACACCCCTGGTTTAAGTTATTCTCCTTCCCAGTTTATAATGAAAATGGCCTATGACAGGGATGGCGAACCTATGGCACGCGTGCCACAGGTGGCACGCGGAGCCATATCGGAGGGCACGCAAGGTGTTGCCCTGTCAGCTCCACGGCAAACTGGAAGTTCGGAAAAACGCACTTCCGGTTTGCCGTTGTGCTGTTTTTCACATTCCGGAGGGTTCAGGGAAGCTTCCTGAAGCCCCGGAATGCAAAAAACGACGAAACGGACAAACTGGAAGTGCGTTTTCCGAACTTCCGGTTTGCCCGTTTCGTCGTTTTTTACCGTCCCAGGCTCCGGTAAGGCCTTTGCGGGTATGTGTGTGTGTGTACACATGCGCAGGGGGCAGCATGGGGGGGTTGTGCGCATGCGTGGGGGGAGGGAATGGGTGTGGGCACACGTGCGCGCGTTAGCGCACGCACCCCCCCCTTTTGGCACGCGAACCAAAAAAGATTCGCCATCATGGGCCTATGATATCCAGAACAGGAGTTGATATGGCAGAATGAAATGGTAATAATATTCAGAAAGGATATTGTTAAATATTTGTTCATCTATAACTTAGTAAGTGACAGAAATACAGCAATTGGAATAACTAGTTATCAAGAAGATATCAGAATTATATGAATGCATGGACCTACTACAAATGCAATTAAGGAAAGCAAGAGATCTTTTAAGTAGATTTCTTTAAAGCAGCAGGAGAAAATGAAATTTAAATGCTAATAGCACTGTGTACATGAATATACAATAAAACCATGTGATCTAGAGTTATCTGGGACATTTTGGGAATTTGTCTGAACTTTTGAAAAAGTAGCCAGGGTTGAGAAACACTGCTCTGGAGACTGGAAAAATCTCTAGACAGAGGAAGAGATGTCTTTAGTCTGAAGTCTTATTGATCTTTCCATAGAAATAAATCCCATGGCATTTCATAGGGCCCTCCTCCTAAGGAGGCCTGTACAGAAAGGAGTCCTTATTGGAACTGGTTTTTGTCTAATTTAGATAACAGCCTGCCCCAGAGTTTAGCAGCATACCTGCCAACTCACACCTTCTCGAATGAATGCTTCACGGCCAACCACCCTTTATATACACTGCTGTTCACTCCCCAAGCCATTGTCTGTTTTATGTCATAACAATCAAATTATCAAGTATTGGCACTTCCAGTCTGGAGTGGCACATAACTACTGCTTGCTTCTAGCCCCTGGCACTGCCATCTATCTGGGATTAAGGAACAAACTTGGAATTTTCTAAGAGTATCCTTTTCAGGCAAGATGACCAGCCTGGCACTATGATTGTCCTAGTCAATCTGAGACCACTGGGCATTCCTTTTACTTCCAGCTATATGAAAAATTACAATCTGCTTTATATGGGTTTTACTAAAAAAAAAACAAATTAAAATCAAATATAAATCAAATGTGGCTTTAACACTGGCATAATGGAAAGGCTCTTGGGATATTTTTCCCCCTTTTCTGGTCTTGCTTCCTCATATGCTAAATCACAGAATTGTAATGTAAATCCTTATTGCTAGGGTTCAGCTATCACTTTTTTGGATCATATTTTGGGAGCAAATTGTCAATATTTTTGGTTTGCATCAGACAAATATCCATTATAAATAAAAGCTCTGTTTAGTTCCTTGTTGTTGTTTTAATTACGGAAACAATTTTGGGGACCTTCAGTTGGGAGGGCATTCTAAGAAGGTTGGGAAAGTTAGTTTGAAAATATCTGAAAAGTGAATATTATTATATTAAATATTCAAAGCAGCCTTCAAGTGGTTCATAATAAAATAAAGTCACAACATGAACATGAAATGATTGAGATTAAAAAAACAAAATTACAAAGAAATAATCTTACTACCGGTATGATGATTTGTTCTTTTAAAATTTGACAAATAATAAGCAGTGGAAGGTGATAGAGCAGTGATGGCGAACCTATGGCACGGGTGCCACAGGCGGCACGTGGAGCCATATCTGCTGGCACGCAAGCCGTTGCCCTAGCTCAGCTCCAGTGCACATGTGCGTGCCCGCCAGCTGATTTTTGGCTCACGCGGAGGCTCTGGGAGGGTGATTTCGGCCTCCATAGGGCCTCCAGGGTGGCAGGGGAGCGTTTTCGCCCTCCCCAAGCTCCAAGAAAGCTTCTGGAGACTGGGGAGGGTGAAAAATGGGCCTACCGGGCCCACTGGAAGTCGGGAAACGGGGGAGTGGGGGGGGTCGCACAAGCATGCACAGCGAGGTGGGGCAAGTGAGGGGCTTTGAATTATGGGTGTGGGCATGCACGTACGTGCGATAGAGCGCACACACACTATTTCGGCACCCGAGGAAAAAAAGGTTCGCCATCACTGTGATAGAGGAAAGAGATCCTGAGTTGGGTTGTGGTACCAGAAATAAGGAAACTCATTCTTTCTTCTTGAACAACTTTACTTGGTGAAAATTTCTTCCCACCCTTGCTGCAGTTTGCCCTCTTATATAAAATTTACATATACTTTATCTATGCAGATTAAATTCTCCATAGCTATATAATAATTATACCATAGTAATATTGCATTATTTAAATATTTAATCTAAAGAACCAGGCTAGGGATGGAGCATCATGAAGATAATACAGGTAGTCCTCGATTTATAACAGTCACTTAGCGACCATTCACAGTTACAATGGCACTGAAAAAAGTGACTTACGAGTTTTTCACACAACTGTTGCATCATCCTCATGGTCACATGATCAAAATTCAGATGCTTGATAACTGGCTCATATTTATGACGGTTGCAGTGTTTCCGGGGTCACATGATCAGCTTTTTTGCAGCTTCTAACAAGCAAAGTCAATGGGGAAGCCAGATTCACTTAACTGTGTTACTAACTTAATAATTGCAGTGATTCAGTTAACAACTATGGCAAGAAAGGTCATAAAATAGTGCAAAAGTTACTTAACAAATGTTTCATTTAGCAACGGAAATTTTGGGCTCAATTGAGGTTGTAAGTTGAGGACTACCTGTACTGTATATCTATGGTTGCTTAGACTCAACATCTTTCTTGCACATAATAAATTCAACATTAATAAGGAAAACATGGAGAAGAAAGACTTCAGCTTCATTCTGTACGATCCAAATGCTTTTGTTTTTCCAAATTTTAAAATCCAATCATAGCTTTCTGTTGCTTTATATTAATCGGCTTTGGCAGAACAAAACTATACATATGTATCACCTAAAGATTATCATAGTGGAATAGACCTTATAAATTACCCCAATAAAGCAACTTCTGTGCTCAGTTCCCAACATTAAAAATAATTTATTATTTTTTTAGCAATTGGTAGAGAGGAAAGAAAGGAGGGAGGGAGGGAAGGATTCACATGGCTTCCTAGCCCCATTAGCATTTGTGTTGCTACCATTAGATTCCTCTCCTCCAATACACAAAACATGCCACCATATTTTGACATAGGTAATCTTTCTTAATTCTTTTCAAGATGTGCCCTATATAAAGTATATTAAAAGCAGTTTATTCAATGATTACCACAACATGCACAGTAATGAAAAAAGTAATTTGTCTTCACAAAAGAACTCAAGGACTTCCAGTGGAAGAATAGCAAAGCTAAATACATTTCCGTGGAGAGCAGAGATGACAGCAGGTGGCAAAGATGGAAGAACTAGTGAATAGACCAGTTTGTTGGAACCTGTCCATCAAGGAGAAGATGGGAGAGTGCCCACATGTTATAGATAACTAAGGGATTAAAGATCAACTCACAACCAGGGTAGAGCCTTTTAAAGGACACTAAGTATTCTAGCCTTGCTTCTAATGACTTTTGGAATTTGCTTATCTAACGATCTTTAAAATGATTAAGATCTTTGGGATGGCAAGTTTGAAACGCCACCTGGAGAATAGCTTCATTTCTGAATAAAAGAAAAATTAAGTATAAGAACTTAAAAGAATTTGAAATAAATGGCAAAAAGTTAAGTAAGATTTTGAACCAAGAAAATTATAAACAAATTAAAAGTCCAAATTTGGAATATTGAAAGTTTTACTGTTTTGGATTTTGGAACTACAGTAACTGCTTTTCATGGGAATCATAATTACTTTGTCTACTGTAGGTCATAACAGATTAGACTAGTCTTTATTATTTATATGGGACACTAGAGGGGACCAAAGATTTCAGGCAAAAATAAAAGTGCCTTTGGTTTTAATTAGAACTGGAATTTACAAAAACAAAATAAAACACTGTAATGTCAGAGTGTGCACAGCATGACTACTATTTTGAGATAACTCAGGAGCAAAATACAGTACAGAGAGGTTTGTCTTACAAACAGTGGTTTATATACAAGACTTCTATATACCGTATTTTTTGGAGTATAAGATGCACCATTTTGCCCCCCAAAAGAGGGTGGAAATGTCAGTGCGTCTTATACACCGAATACAGCAATTTTAGCCTCCCGAAGCCCCGCCCCCGCATCCAATTTTTGCAAAAAACCAGGCCTTTTTTTGCAAAATGGGGGGGGGGGGTTGCCTTCCCCAACCCCCTAGGAGTGCTCTGCAGGCTTCCCAGAGCCTCTGCATGCCCTGTTTTTGCAAAAAAACAAGCGAAAAACGGGCCGTTTTTTGCAAAAATTGGGGTGGTTTTTGCCTTCTAATTACCCCATCTAGCATGACTGGAGGAGGAATTCTGGGAGTTGAAGTCCACTAGTCTTAAAGCTGTCAAGTTTGAAGACCCCTGGGTTAGGGGTTAGGGGTGCAAGGGTCTTCAAACTTGGCAAGTTTAAGACTTGTGGACTTCAACTCCCATTCCTGAGCTAGCATGACTGGAGGAGGAATTCTGGGAGTTGAAGTCCACTAGTCTTAAAGCTGTCAAGTTTGAAGTTTTTTAAAAATATACATGGTTGTAAAAAGTATACATGATTGTAAAAAGTATTCTGCTACACTTTTATTTTATTAAATAATATATTACTGCACCATTTGGTTCAGAATACTTTTTTCTTTGTTTTCCTCATCTAAAATCTAGGTGCGTCTTATACTCCGGTGCGTCTTATACTCCGAAAAATACAGTACATACATACACGTGGTAGGCACATACCAGGCAATCAATCAATCAATCTTCACCTTTACACAGAGAACTACAATGCAGATAGCGCAGGAGAGTGATATACGAGGAGAGGGAGATACGCCCTCTCATGGCCTCTCTTATATAGACAGCTTCTTAAAGCGGCAGTAAGCCTGCTGTTGACTCATCCTCATTGCATCAGCATTTCAGTTTATAGCCTTACATCAGCTGGTCAGCTATTAAATCTTCATTACTCTCACATTTGACTTATTGAAGGAGATAATTGAAGAATGAGCCCAGAAATTAGTACCCAAAGTATCAACAATGTCAGTAATGAAATCTGCTTCTATAGAAGACTATGTAGACTATGTTTAATGGATATCCATAAAGGAATAACAGATGTGAAACAAATATTGCTTGATGCAGATATAGTGGAATCAGAAATATTGGATTTAAAAAAGGGTGGATTGCAAGATTGAAAAGGTATTTAAAGTTGAAATACAAGTCACAGGCCAAGAGAATGAACTGGATAAGGACCCTTTACTAGATATACAAAAGAAACTGGCTGAAGTTTTAAGAATTAAAGGGCAAATGCAAATGATAAAAGATAAACCAAGAGAATGATCTGGATAATGTCTTTTTATTGGATTTATAAAAGATGCTTAATATAAGAAGCCTATGGGATAAAGAAGATGGGAAAAGATGTCTTAAAAGATTTTGTTTATGAGTTATGCAAATAAGAGATATCTGTTTGTAACTTTATGGGGTGGGGGCGAAGAGCTGCCTAACATGTTTATTTGTGTTATGATAAAGATTGGAAGTCACTTCTTTACGTTTTTTCTTTCTCTTTACTTCCTTTTTAATTTTGTTTGCACTTTATTTTTCTCTCTTTGAATTTGGTTTATATTAGGTCAGTAGTTCTCAACCTGTGGTACGTGTACCACTAGTGGTACGCGAGGGCCTTCCAGGTGGTACGCGAAAACTTTCGGGGTCATGAACGATTTTTAGTTATTTTTTACTTCACAAAAATGTTTACTGCCTAACACAACTGTTGCCACACGCCACCCACCTGGTCCCAGCGGCCCGAGAATCCAGTTGCTGGATGCGCGGGGCCAAAAAAGGAACGGTACAATTATGGAAATAAAGTGATATCTGATCGAATTTAGTTTCTCTGGAACCAGGTGGTACGCGGCGACTGTACGGGACCTCCAAGTGGTACTCGATCACAAAAAGGTTGGGAACCACTGTATTAGGTTGTACTCTTCAGTAAAAATTATATATTAAAAAAGAAGGTTAACAGCTGGCTAAAGTAAATAGCTTGACCTTCAGAAGTAATAATAAGTTCAGAAATCATTTCAGATTGTAAACCTGATTCCTAGGAGAGAAACAGTATAAATCTATTTATTATTATTAGGTGGATGCCTGTGTATGTAAGGGGCCATTCATCTCTTGTCTCTGTTATAGTTTTCTGCTTTCATTGTTCATTCTTAGCCAATTTTAGACATTGGCAGTAGTAGCTGATAATTCCAAGGAACTTACAACTCCCCTTTTCTCGGTTCCATCTCACATTTCTCCTACCTGCTCCATTGCATTTCCCCTCTTAGGAAAACTTTCTACTGTTGTGTTAGTTAAATGGATCAGTTTTGAAGCAATCTGGCTGAGGGAAACAAACGTGGTTGCTTTAATGTATGCCAATGGCTGAGAATGCTGGCAATAGTGGTCTAAAACATCTGGAGGTACCAACATACTCAAATGCCTTGTTTACTCACATTTGGCTCCTCTGGCAACAGGATGCTGGGGAAATCATGGGCAAGAGACTCATTCAAAATGAATACTTAACAGAAATGAAGTGAAATTATTTCACAGCTGATATGCAGAATTCAGGTAATGTAGAATGACATACTCTCAGGTGAAGTTAGATTATCTCTCCCCATCCAATCAAATTTCAACTTTGATTGGATGGGGAGGTTCTACTGAAGTTCTACTGAGAGTCAGAAATTAAGCACAGCTAACCTGGCATTTTAATCAATCAATCAAAAAGAAAAGGTCAGTTGTAAGCACCGTTGAGAAATAGGTTACAACTGTAGAGTGTTAGCACCATCTACAGGGGATCGAAACCAATACATTATCAATTTCTTAATCCTATTTTTATTTCATTTTTATTTCATTATTACGAATGTAATCTGAATATGGCATTTCTCTGACACATACTTATTATAAACATCATGGTACCCTTGGGTGAAAGAGCACTGCTTTTAATTGGCTTACATTTCCATTCAGCTTGACTTACTAGGAGCTAGTTAAAAACAGAAGATAACATCAACAGCTTGGGCTGATTTTTGTAAATAAATCCAAAGCATTAGAGCTGACTGGTGGAAAGCTGCTGGAAATATGGGGCAAATTTCTCCATTCCTTGAGCAAATCACATTCTTAGCTTTTTAAAGTGTTTTTTTTAATCTCAACCCCACAGGTTATTTGGACAAATTACTAGAATATCAGATATTATCTAATATTTATCCATATGTTGCTATTTGTGCATATTAATACTTGCTATCTGGAATTCATTATTGTTTATAAATCTTTGCAACAAATTGTTGATTTCTGGGAGAATATTTGAGAAATTTAGCAAAAGGATTGGGGGAGGCCTGTGGCCAATGGTCCTTGTGCATCTACTTCACAGGAATGCAGTTTTTCCAGTGTTAGTTATTCATATGATTACTGTTGCTTCTACATCCTTTTTAAAAGTTTACAACTGTTATTTTTAATTCTGAAATAATGAAACCATTATAATTTCAATGATTTGTGAGATTTAGTGTAGATTTTATTTATTTTTCTAGAAAGCTTTTCAGTGGTGTCCACAAAATACTTTAGGGTCAAATTATCAAGCCACAATGATGCTACAGGACTTTTGATATGGTTGGCAAAGGGGCGTTGGTCTAACCTGATACAGTCTCTTCTCGTAGGGTGGAGCTAACATCCAAGAATGGGATGACACCGTCCCTTCAGCCAATGAAGACTGAGTCTGTCAAATTGATACCTTCGTCATCCATCTCCAATTCCCCCTCTTTTGACGAAGACTGATGTACAGATTCTGCGTGTAGCTCCCAAGGTCAACACATAAACTAGAAGATAACGATTTGAGGTCCCGAAGGCCAGATCAGACTAACTTTGGGTGGGATTGGATGTTAGCTCCACCCTACGAGAAGAGGCATATTGGGTAAGACCAACGCCCCTTCTCCATAGTGGGTGGAGCTAACATCCAAGAATGGGACATACCAAAGCAGTCTGTCCGTTGGGAGGGCTAAGTCTGGCTGTGGTCTCAGTCTGCGACACAACACATTGAAGAACTCGGCAGCCAAATGCCGCCTCTGCAGACGCAAAAACGTCAATTTTGTAGTGTCGGATAAAAGGAGTAGGCAAAACCCAAGTGGCCGCCCGGCATGGCATCAGCCATGAACTGGGCCACGGCTAGCAATTTATTGAGGTCTTGATGGGCCCGGAGATCAGAAACAGGGAGAAGCTCCTGAAGTTGCCTCAGCCATCACAACGATGTGTGGGAGAAAAAGGAGGCGGTTGTGTACGCTCGAACTACCCCGGCAGCCGCCTGGTGGGCCTTTTGGAGCGTCTGGTCCGTCTTCCTGTCCTCCGGCCGAAGCAGTTCCTCAGATTCGCCCGACATGTTAGTGGAAGAATACAACGCCAAAACAGGGGCATCAACGGGAGGAGTCTAGAGATGTTGTGCCAGGTCCGTGGCAACATTGAAGTACCGTCTGTCCAAGTGATTGGGCAAGGGTCCCAAAGCTGGGGAGTTCCACTGTCGCAGGACTGCCTCCACAAAAAACTGAGGAGCTGGAATCACCTCTGCTTCAGAAGTGGTCTCCTCAAACAAGGGATCTTTTTCCGCATTCTCGTCATGTGGCGCAGAGGAAGTCAACCCCAGGTTGGCTGCATTTTTCGTTTTAAACAACAGCGACTTGAAGTGACCCGAGTGGAAGAGACCTGACGAGGCCGGCGCGTCTGGGGTGAGCCCCTCATCATCAGAGAGGTCCAGGTCTAATTGGCCTTCTTCTAAATCTAACTGAGAGACCAAGGATCGCTCTGAGGAGTGTCAATCATAATGACGGCGACTGTGGTTGTCACATATAGATGTGGAGGGGAGAGCTGAAGTTTCGACCGCCTTCGGATATGGGCCCGACGACCTGCCAAGCTCTTTCATGCCTGCCGCAATGCCCTGTTTTACAGCTTCTGCTATCATACACTGTACATTGGAGGAATCCAATTGAACTACTGGAGTTGTGGCTCTAAGCCCAGCGGCCATCGGAGTAAATGTAGCCGAAGGTAACGAAACAGGAGGAGCCTCAGAAGCCCCCCTGCGAGGTTGGCTCTCTCAAATATCGTTATCTACAATGGTTAAGTCCGGGTTATCCAAGGACATAGCTTCAGAAGGATGGAGAGAGGCCACCTCAGCTCTGCTCATGGTTAAGTCGCCTTGAGGAAGAACATGAGACTCCGGGCAACTGCGGCTGGATTTGGCACAAATTTTTTCAACGCCTTGGCCCTGCAACTCTTGTCCTTCTGGGCCACCCTGGAGACCCTGGGGATTTCAGCAGGATGAGGGGAAGGCGACCTGCGGCCCCTCCCCTTATGGGAGGAGGACCTGGCTGATTCCTAAGAGCAGGAAGGCTCAGGTTGCTTCTGCTTCCCTGAGGAGCGGCTCTTATGCTGTTTCTCTCTCAGATCTGCCATCTTAGTGCCACTGCACTTCGTCACTGAGGCTGTGAGGACAATAGCTGATCCCAGACAAAGTGGCCTCAGTTAATGGCTGCTGCCTCGCTAAGAGGTAAAGCCTCTAAATGGCCGCTGTAGCTAAGCCTAGCAAAATGGCCATCGCCTCCGTTGATGCCAAGGGGATAAAAATGGCCACCGCCTTGAAATGTGGCTGAATCAGAAAACAAAATGGCCACCACCTCGGAGAGCACCGTAATTCAAAATGGCCACTGCTGTCACCAGTGCTGAGGTGGGAAGGAGAAGCTGCTTTTGGGCAGGGCGCACCTATGCCAGAGACGACTGCAGGCCCAGCAATGCTCCTATGCTACGGGGCATAACACCAGCCTGAGGGGAAGCCCCTGCTGGAGGGCAGGGACAGCTGGCCAAGCGCGAAGCTCGTGCGGCGAGTTGTTAGTCTGTGCTGTCCCTCCCTAGCCGAGCGGTATAAAGCCCGAGACTCCCCTGGCTGTTGGTCATGCGAGCGAGAAGCTCCAGTGACAAGTCAGCAGATTCCGATAACGGAGCGGCTCTAGCAAGCACTAATCAGCTGTAAAGCGCTCTTGGAGCCAAGCTCCGTGGCCAGACCGCAATGCTTCACAACAGTCGGAAAGGCGGGCAGAGCAAAGCTCTTAAGTGGTAGCTCATTTAGAAAGGAGGCGGCCCTTGGCTAGAAGCCCGGCTAATGGCTAGAGCCGAAGCCCTGTGCTGTGCTGAACCCTGGGACTGCAGATGAAATAAATGGCAGGCAGCCGGGAACGAGAAAAACTCACAATAGCTGAATTCAATAAACAGATGGATTAACCTCACGAGAATGGGAGCTGAGACACGCATCGTATTCTGACAGAGGACTGAGTCAAAACAGGGGGAATTGGAGATGGATAACGAAAATATAAATTTGACAGACTCAGTCCTCATTGGCTGAAGGGACGGTGTCATCCCATTCTTGGATGTTAGCTCCACCACTATGGAGAATGATTTATTCTTCCACCGTTTTATAATCCCTAATAGTACGCTCTTAATATTAATGCTATTATAATTATGTATGCCACAAGTTTATGAGGGAATTTAAAGAATAGATTTAGTTGTGGCACTTCATGAAGTTTGCTTTCATCCAATACATAAATATTTTTAAATTGATTTTTCTACATTTAGTCACAATTTTCCACCTGACATTTTCATATACGAGGGTGAGTCAAAAAGTAATGCCATTTTCTTTAGGACAGGTATAATTACCAACACAGGAACATGTAGCATACATCAAAATGAAGCTGGTCCTCTGTGGATCACATCCCTACTTCTCAACATAGTCACCATTTCTCTCAATAGCAATGTTCCACCTTCGAATGAGAGCATGTATCCCTGTCTTGTAAAATTGTGTTGACTGTTCTTTGAGCCACTTCTTCACTGCAGTTTTCACTTCCTCATCACTGGAATAATAATCCTCCATACTCACCAGATTTAGTGCCTTCAGACTATCATCTCTTCGGCCCCATGAAAGAGGGTTTGAGAGGCAAACATTATTCCAGTGACGAGGAAGTGAAAACTGCAGTGAAGAAGTGGCTCAAAGAACAGTCAACAAAATTTTACGAGACAGGGATACATGCTCTCATTCGAAGGTGGAACATTGCTATTGAGAGAAACGGTGACTATGTTGAGAAGTAGGGATGTGATCCACAGAGGACCAGCTTCATTTTGATGTATGCTACATGTTCCTGTGTTGGTAATTATACCTGTCCTAAAGAAAATGGCATTAAGTTTTGACTCACCCTCGTATAAAGCTGCAGGAGAACAGCATAGCCATCTCCTGTAATGGTATGTAGGAAAGATCTTAGAGGAGACAGAAGGAAAGCTGCAAACTGGCAATTGGCATATAAAAGATATCTCAGTCCACAGAAAGGAGGATGTAGGAAAAATTTCAGAAGGAACACCGTCTTAGTGACAGTAAAAGGGAAGGGAGAAATACTTGATTGTTATGTAACCTTACAATAAAGATATAGAATTAGCACTCCGGGTTTGTTTCTCTGGTCTGGACTACCTTGCAAAGCTAACATCTTCATCATCTCCTACGTGACAGTCCTTCATTTATTTAGGGCACATATAAACATAGTCCACAAAACCTCCAGGCTAAACATATCACATCCTTGAACTCATTCTTTGTAAGATTTGGGTTTCAACCCACCTCACCAGTATCTTAATTACCATGACTATAACTCAGGGTAGATCTCAACCTTTACCTTTTCATGATAAAGATCCCAGGTCAGGATGAAATTCTTGAGACCTCGATGGATCAATCATCTGACCAACTGGCTGATTAGGTTCACATACTGGTAGGATACACAGAACACACCACATAAATAATAATAATAATAATATACTTTGAAGTTCTACCAAAAGGATTCCAAGAAAATGAACCCTGAACACATAAAGAAATTGCTATATAAATGCTACAATATTATTTAAGTAGCTCAAATTGTGAACTCCAAATGTATTATTACATAGCATTAATTCTAAAAATAGCATCAAAGCATAACTATTTTTGTAACATTTAGACCACTAATGTGCCACATCAATATGCTTATATAGCCCAGACAGCTACAATTTTCTTAACGGAGTAGTTAATTATGGGTTTTGTTGTTGTCTATAGCTCTCAGATTTCCTGCTGATCTCATCCAGGTACTAACCAAGTCTAGTCTTTCAACCTTACATGCGAGCAAGTGATTCTATACAAGCCTAGAGATTCCTACATTTAATAACTCTTCATTTGTCACAATTGATTTGGACTGCTCACATTATACATTGAAATTCAAGTCATATTGGAAAAAGGCTTTTTGAAAACAAAACATTTTCCATGGAAATTTCCAGTTTTAAATTTTGGGTGGTTTTTTTTGCTATTTTTATACAGCTGTACTGTTCCAGATTTTAAAAAGAAATGATTTATGGGAAACAAAAAAAATTAAAGTATACAGTATGCCTTCTTTTTGGCTCATGTCATGGTTTCTGTAGTGCATATCACCAGGCTCCAAATAAAAAATACTATTTACTCCTAGTCAGCTTTTAACTGGCATTCAGGCTATTTCAGATTGATAAGAAAGAAGATTATTATTTCACCAACAACACTACATTTGACTGGATTATTTTCACAACATTTTGCATGCAGTATGCCAAAAACAATGAGCCAATAACACATTTCAGTAACAAATACATACTTCACATTAATTTAAAAGAAAAAGGAATGTTCACAAAGATAAACATAATCATATAGTGTAAAGATAATCATATAGTGTATTAAACAGGTCAGGTTTTTCCCCACAACTCAATATTTAAATAAATTTAAATTCTGAACCCCGCCCCCTTTGTTCTATTTATTTCAAATGAGTTTGGGCATGGAACACTGATATTTATATTCACTTTTGCTAAATATTTTATATACTGGATATAACTCAAGAGCAAGGACTAGAGCTTCCCACAAAAGCTGAAGGAAAATATTTCACCATTATCACCGTGAATATTGAAGATAGTTATCATAAAATATCCTTGGGATAAATAGTTTAAGTTGTAGGAAGGATGGGGAAAAAATGCCAGAAAATAATTTCAGTTCCACATTCCTGACTTTACTGTCACTTGAGTGAAATCTGAAATAACAGAAACATACACATTTTGAGACATTTTTGATGTAGTGTTTCATGCACCAGGTTAGAAACCAGGAGATGGTAAGTTCTAGTCCTGCTTTAGATATCAAGCCAATTGGGGGACCTTGAGTAAACCGGTAACTCCCTCTCAGCCCTAGGAAGGAGGCAAGGGCAAACCTAAAAATCTTGCCAAGAAAACTGTGACGACTTGAACAGGCAGTCATCAGGGATTAAGAAACAAAACACAGCTTGTATAAAAACTGTAGCAATTTAGGGCTAGATGTGTCACTAATTCATGTGAGAAAATTCCAAATGTTCAGGACAAATCTCAGAGCTTGCTACTATGAATTGTTAGGTTTTGCATAAAATGAATGCTCTTGTAGCTTCGCTAGCATCAGGTTTGCATCATACTAATTCTAGAATAACTTAAAATAACTGTATTTTAATGTTTATATTGTGTTTTTTACTTGGCTGTTCACCGCCCTGAGTCCCCTGGAGAAGGGCGGTATATAAATTTAATTAAACTAAACTAAAACTAAACTTTTCTGTTAACAGTAGGTAGCAAAAATTTCTACCTTAACCGGTTATGAGCATGTACTTTTAAGAAGTACAAATTGACTATTATTTAGAAAAAAAAATAGTCATTTGTCTTGATGTTTGTACAGGTCGTCCTCTGTTAATGATGGCAATCGAGATCGGAATTTACATTGCTAAGCAAAGTAGTTGTAAAGCAGGATGTTATGTGAAGATGTCATGTGAATGTGCGATTTAGTGATGGCACTTGCTATTAAGTAAATCCTGCACCATTGTTAACAATGACATCATGAGGTCACCATTTACAACCTCCTGACGGCTTGCACATTAATTTCGCTTGTGGGGTGCTGGCAGTGAAGGTTGCAAAGGGTGATTGTGGGATGTGCCTGTGGGATGTTGTGACACTGTAATTGCATGGCAGGCGCAGAGCCGTCCTTGGCCAAGGACCACCTGTACCATAAGAGAGTAGGGTGCTCTCAGATGCAACTCCTCTACAGATAAACTACTTCAATAGCTCTGCCAACGTAACTCGAACAGATTCTTCAAGATGTGCACTTGTATCCTGGTCTCCAAAATCACTCTTGCCATCTGCTGCCAAGCAAACAGGCTGATCCTTAATGCAACCAGAGCAATGTGTAAAGTACAGTAATGCAATTCTTGAACCACAGCAGTAGAGTGTTTGGCATCAGTACTCAGCTAGTTGTCCTCCAGAGGGTGAGTACATGGCTAGACATCCTGGGGATTGTACAGTAATCTTAATGGTAAGACAGCACATTTTAGAACGCTGTGCCGGAGTAACGTTAGAAGGCTTAAAATCACACCATATACCACAGGCATACACATTACTGCAGGTTCTTCTTGGCGGCACAAGCACAATTATGGTGCAGTTACAAAGTGTTTACGGTCAACAAAAAGATTTACTCACAAATTAAAAACTGTTTTTACTATACCCAAATTCCACCCCAAACAATGTATGAATGTATTTACTGTTTGCAAAATTAATAATCCTTTTTCTTTTTTGCCCATGATAGATTTTTTTTTTCCTGACAAGGAATGATATTGGTAGGTCTAAAAACAACTGGTAATAATGAGAATTGCAACTGTAGAGGAAAAGCAGTACAACTGGAAGAGAAGGTAACTATCCTCAGAAACTCAGCAATTGCATGTGGTTACAGAAGGCTTAACAGGAATAATTTTCCATTGCACAAGAACTTCCCTATTCAACAGAGCCCAATTTGTGTTACTTGTGTCACTCCCAAATTGATAAGATTTGAAAAATTGTTTATAAACATATATCCAGTAAGTCAAGTGTTTTGGAAACTTAGAAAGAGGGAGATGAATATTCTGTGGAATTTGGAATCCTACCTGATGATTCTGTGCAAAATTCTATACACAGAATGACAATGACAAATAGCCCTGATTACATGCCTATTAAAAGTAACGAGGTTACAATCAAATACATTGTTAATATTACAGCTTTGATTATGTTACTTTTCATTCTAGCTCTAAAAAACAAAGTTCTTTAAAAAAAACTATACAAATCTCAGGATGAGAGCTAAACAAGCCCAAGAACAAAAAAAAAAAGTCCACTGGTCAGAGCTTAAAACTATGTTTATAATTTCCTATTTATTGGCATTAATGTATTTCTAAACTTAAAAACCCTTCTGGTAAGTTATCAATTTTTATGACAAAATTTTGCACAACACACAAATATTTACAACATGTACATTTTCTTTTTCAGTCTTTTTACACTGGATCTCAAAAGACAAACATTTTATAGATTACCACAGAACAAAAGCTGTGACTTAGGCTTTTCTTTTAAATTTCATAAAACTATCATAAGTTAAAGTGAATAGGTTTCTTTAAATTCCTCGTAGCATTTTTTTTACAAGTGCAACAGAAAACTATGAGGATCCAATTAGAATGGCTGCAATTAATTGGATAAATGTTGCCTGTTGTAATCACATTGTTTCACAGCAAGTTCTTGAAAAAATAAGCACCAATCATTCTTGCAAAGAACAATTTTATCTAAAAGTATTGAAAAAGTGTTAAATACAAGGTGTTTTAATTTACATAACAAGAAATAAATACACCATCCAAACTTGTATTCTGCATACTGCTACTCTTGTACATATAATGTACTAAAAGTCAGCAAACTGTCAACACCTTTTTTTAAGAAATCAATTTGACTTCAAACCAACGGTTTGCTACTATAACAAAGGCCACAAACAGTACGTCTGGGGACAGCATACAGTGTTAAAACTGACAAACTTCAGAGGGGAAAACATCTAGCAATTAAACGGAAAAGCTGTATTTCATTGCTGGTGATATTAACATACTAGGAAACCTTAATAGGCCGCTACTATGATTTATTTTAGATTATTTAGTCAGATGTAAGAGCAAAATAACGCTCTTGACAGATTAAAAAATTGTTTAGCCACATTATTGTGATTTAATTATCCTTCATGGAAAAATCTGATGGCATTTTTGTAATTATGCTTGAGCCTTTATTTTACAATAGAGCATTTTTCTCTAACTCAGAATTGCACATAAGAAGGCTATTAAAAAGTACAATAAAAATCTGCACAACTTGACTTAAGGAGTCAATATGCTGTACACTTTCTACAATATTATGTTGATATAAGTGAACAAACAATAAAGAAGTGCTTCCACTAACATTTTGAGAAAGTTCATCAGTTGAAGAATAATTGTCTGGAATTTTGTTTTTTTAAAAAATGGACATCTTCAATTTAAGACCTGTAAGCTTATGCATTGAGCCTTAAAGACTGATCCTCTCTTCTCCTGGAAGAAATGTCAATGTCTATTGAATCCTTTCCAACTATAAGCCTTAAACGCTTAGCTGGAGGCAGAGGAATAAAATCATCCTCAAACTCATCCTCATATTCATCCTCCTCCTCCTCCTCTGACGACGACGACGAAGAATCATCAATAGTTTCTTCTTCATATGGACTATAATCGTCCACTTCCATCCGTGACTCTAGTAGTGAGAGAGGGTCACTGCAACACACTCCGTTCTCATGAAGGTCATCCGAGTACGTTCCCCTATTTTCTTCTTCTCGTTTTAGCTGTATTTTTAATTTTGTTGAACTACTACTTGATCCTGAGTTAAACCCATTATTAAGCTTTGCTACATATAAATTATTATCTTTCTCATGGTCTTTACTTAATTTGATGCTTATTTTTGAAGAATTCATTCCATCATTTTCTTGGTCATTAGTCTTGCTGTTGCTATCATGCCGCCTTCGCAGAGTAAGTTTGGGAATCCCAGAGCTGTTTTCAAGAATGAGTTGTGCATCATACCTTGTGATTCGCCTTTTCTTTTTACTTTTTGCAGTTCTAAAGCGCTCTTTGACTTTGAAAGTGTCAGAAGTTACAATGGAACAGCCACCGGATGCAGGAATACAGTCTTTATACCCGATGGCCGAATCCATTACACTGTTTATCTCTCCTAGGTCAGAACGTGAACTGATCAAATCTGGCAATTTATCTTTGCCAGTCAATGTATGCGCACAATCAGTTTCCTCCATTTTTGCCAATGGCTTCACCAGTCTCCCGTGTCGAGATTTCTTTTTGGCCACAACTCTTTCACTCTTCTGACACCTAGCCTCTGCCTTCTGTGTTGCCATAAGAGATTGCTCACTCTCCAGAATCACATGAGACTGCTGTTCCAAGCTATTGGCTCGCATGCCTGTCAAACTGTTTTTATAGCTGTTTAGCATATTTGGTTCAAGCTTTAAGTCAGAGGTCTCTTCCAGATTCGTTCGTGTTCTCATTGACCTCCGTGTTATGTATGTACAGGGTGATATTTCCCCAGGTTCATGAGCACCTTTCACTGAATTTAATTTATATTCTCGCGCTGCATGCCTTGTTAAGCAGCCACTAGACACTGCAACTTTCACTGGTCCCTCTGTTTCTTTTTCCTTCTTAATGGGCAAATTTTTATACAGAACTATTTTGGGTTCTTTAAGAACCAAATTTCCCATTTCGAGTTTCCTAGATGCATTTTTTTGTTCTGGCCTTTTGCACTGATTTCGCAACTTTATCTTTGAAAGTAAAGGCTTTGCAGGCTTTTTCAGTCTCTTTGGTACCCTGGAATTATTTAAATGAGTTAGTCTGGATGAGGTAGAATTTGATGAAGTTGGAATTCTTGAAATAGACTGCCTGGTTAATGTCCTGTTCTTGCTGTTCTTTTTTACACCAATTGAAGATCTGCGGGTAGCTGTAGGATTAAACAAAATAAATGTTTAAAAAGCTCATCCTGCCTTCATACTGATATCAAAATATGCAGAAATAATGTTTTTGCTTACTGCAGGGCTACATCCTACATAGAAAATAAAGGGTGCCACTAATAATGGATTTAAAAGCTATAATAAATTTAACAAGGAAAAATGTATATTTTTAAACCTCATTATTATAGAAGTGAATGGGAAGTCACTTATTTAGCGCTTCACTCAACACATTTTGGTTTCATTTCGTATTTTTAATATAATATTATCAGAATAATGCGGTTTAAAAATGTAAAAGTACTTGGAATATCAAGTATATTATATATCAATAAATTGGAATTTACCACTAAATGAAGAAATCATAGGTATAAACAAAAAGAACAAAAAGCAGCAAAAAACGTCGAATGTTAAAAAGAGAGTATGACTCCAGAGTCACCACACTGGATTAATGAAATGGTTCATTTTACGTTTATAAACTTGCACTCTATCAATGTAATAGAGCGACCAATCAATATTATCCAATTTGAATATTTAATATCTTTAAAACATGGATAACTTTCTCTATTTGGAAGCAAAGTACTAGTATGGCAGGAATTAGATACAGGTTCTAACTGTTCTATGGTGATCTGGACAGCAAAGTGCAGTTATTTCTCTCTTAGTGAGCCTGCAGAATGTTAGCCACTAATTAGGGTGGCTTTAGAACAAATTAGTATGAATTATGGTTCACTGGTACAGCATTTAATAGATAAAATTACTTGTGTTCACTCTGAGTTGGAAGCCCTGGAGAAGAAAGCTACTGAGATGACAGAGGCAATGTCCTATGACCTATGATATTATACAAAAGGGTTTTAAGTTTGTGCATCTTGAGGATGTGGCTAAAATTCTCTTAGTAATGTTACCTGCATGTCAGTCTTTCAAGGTAGATCAGGAAACACACTCGACAGGAAGACAAGAACTATACTATATTGAGACAGGCTATAACAACAGAGGAGTCGTCCTGAATTCTCTTTGCAAGATGCTTCTTAATGAATGCTTCTGTCCTCTTTCTTTACATAGCAACTTCTGAATATTTGTTTCAAGCAGTAAACACTTTCTTGATGACAGGGGAGAATCCTACAGCCTTGAAAGGGACCCTGGTCTGCTCATTCCTTAAGAAGTCTAACCTGAATTCAATGGAATGGAGCTAGATAACACTCGTCCCCAGCCTCTTTTTGTGAGTTTTAAAGTGCTTTCACTCCTTCCTAAAAGGGCAGGCCCAATCAGTAGTGATAAGAGGATAAATGATGGTCTACATACACTCCATTATGGAATGTCCCAGGGCTCAGTCCTTTCCCTAGACTATTTAATGTCTATATGAAACTATTAGATGTTATTAGTCAATTCAGAGTGAAGTACACTCAATATGCTGATGATACTCAGTGGTACAGCTCTGTTCTGGGCACAAAGAGAGATGCAGTGGAAGTTCTAATGTTTGACAAAGTGGGGAAAAAGAGGCTGAGATGCAATGCAAGCAAGATGGATAACTGTTAATTTAAATACCTGATTCCAAGACTGAAGCAAACCTGATTTTGATGGAGTTGTACTCACAACCTCAAAGACGCTTCTTCATTCCTTATTATATTGTTAAGTTATTATAATTTGCTGTGAATGGTCTGCCCCTGATCACCTGTAAACTTTAGTTGGTCCAGAATTCAGTGTTTGCTAGGAAGCCGTGATCTTACACATTACACCTTTTCTGCAGGTGTTGTTTCCAAGTGCAATTTAAAGTGTTGGTCAACTTGTTTCAGGACCTAAGTATCTAAGAGGCAGTATTTCCATTTCTGTCCAATCCAGACAGCCAGGGAGCATTTGCTAAGTATTTCTATATACCAAGTGAAGTAGTCTCTGAGGAAGCTCACTTCCTATGGAACAATTTCCCCTGAGGAAAGGATTGCTTCTATTCTTATGGCTTCCCAAAAACTGATAAAAATCTGATTCTTCCAGAAAGCCTTCAAGAATTGTGGAGCCAGATACCTAGATCAATCATTGTATTAACAGAATCTGTAATTTATTATTGTACATTTTAATAATGCATTATTATCTATTATTGTTACTTTTACTATTTTTAGTATCCAAAAAACTAAATACTGGATTGATGATGTTCGTCCATTGTGTTCGAAGAGGATCTTGACATCTAAACAGGTTGTGGGCTGTCCATGATGTGTGCACAGGTGGCCTATATGGGCACGAAATGTTCTGCCACATGTCGGACAGACATCTGTGGGCACCATTGTTGCAGCATTTGCAGCTTTGGCTTAATACAGAGGTAAACATTCAATCTCAAACTGTCTACCGTGGACCTCACCCCATTCTTAAGAGGTCCGTAAAGGGGGGGTGCATAGCGCACCAGTGTGTCTTACTGTCCCCATTTATCTGTATTTACTTCCTTTGTTCATGTTTATGTTCATACCTATACTTGTTATCTTGTACGTTTGACAAATAAATAAAAATAAATAAATAAATAGCACAAATAATAATGTTTTGGTTCTTTTCTCCTGTTCACTTTTGTGATTTTTGTTCCTTTTGTGTTCTTTACACAAAAAGGATATTAAATATACAAAACAAAATGGAAAAAGTGCAACCTAGTTATTTCACTATATTCTAAGCTACTGATTAATCCCAGAACTCTCTATTCCAAATATCCTTTGCCACCATAAAGCTTACAATGTTTATTTTCTCTTTAGAAGATCTGTGAAGACTCTACCTCAATCTTGTTAAAAATGCTTACATAAAATACATTTCAAAATATTCTTGCCACTTGCTTACTTGCATTAGCTTTTTCCTGAGTGGTATCTGCATCAGTGTTAGAGCTGACAGATTGACTGTCAGAATTTTTACTGCTATCACCCATTTTTTTAAGCCTGTTTAAACGTTTATCTGTTTCTCTGAGTCCATATTTGCTATTGATCACAGGAGTAGGTGCAGGCAGTCCCACTCTTGATTTAAAAGCACCAGTTCCACGTCTAAAAAAAAAAGAGTAACACATATTAATTATACTACACATGACATTAATAAAATGAAAGCTAATTAAATAGTATGAATTCTGGGTCTGTATTGGTATTTTAAAGAAAATAATCATTCATATAGTTAAAATTCTGCTATTATAATTTAAGGGAAGTTAATTAAAAATATTGAAAAGATACTCCTTTAACATTTCTCTTTCTTAAAAATTCATATATCAAGTGAAGTATGCTTCCTCAATTTAATGAACTATATTTCATTAATAACAACATAAAATTAGAACCTAACTTTTCCTTAAATATGAAGAGCCAAGGTGGCGCAGTGGTTAGAGTTCAGCACTGCAGGCTACTTCCAGCTGACTGCTAGCTGCAGTTCAGCTGTTCAAATCTCACCGGCTCAAGGTTGACTCAGCCTTCCATCCTTCTGAGGTCGGTAAAAATGAGGACCCAGATTGTTGGAGGCAATATGCTGAACTCTGTAAACCGCTTAGAGAGGGCTGTAAAGCACTATGAAGCGGTATATAAGTCAAAGTGCTATTGCTATTGCTATGACAGTACAATATTAATTAGAAGAATCAACATGTGTTCTGTAAAAAATATTTTTGTATTATTTCTTCAGGATACGGAGGATATGATCTGAAGATGTCTTTTACTGAATACATACCTAGTAAAAAGGTATAGGATAAAGTAATTTTGGTGAAGCTGAATAACTATGAATCAGATAACCTAGATAACTGCCTGGCAACTTTAAGCTTAAAACAGAAATGAAAGTGATAAATTAAATTGATATGAGGTTTAAAATTAAAAGTATATTTAAATGCTGATGTATTTCTTTAGATGTCAAACAATATTTATTCACACAGAAAAAGAAGAATTTGGGGTAGTTACATTTTGGTAGACCATCTAATCTTAAAAAATTCTATCTGCAAGCCAGAAATAACTAAGTGCAAAATTGAACAAAATGAAAAAAAAGGGGCATTGGTCTTACCTGATACGCTCCTTCTCGTGGGGTAGAGATAGCATCCAGAAATGGGTTAACCCAGTGGTAGGGTTCAATTTCTTTTTACTACCAGTTCTGTGGGCATGGCTTGGTGGGCGTGGCATGGCTTGGTGGGCGTGGCAGGGGAAGGCTATACTGTAAAATCTCCATTCCTACCCCACTCCAGGGGAAGGATACTGCAAAATCTCCATTCCTTCCCCACTCCAGGGGAAGGTTACTGCAAAGTCCCCATTTCCTCCCGATCAGCTGGGACTCGGGACGCAGAGAATAGATGGGGGCGGGACCAGTCAGAGGTGGTATTTACCGGTTCTCCAAACTACTCAAAATTTCCTCTACCAGTTCTCCAGAACTGGTCAGAATCTGCTGAAACCCACCTCTGGGTTAACCTCGTCTGTTCAGTTGATTGGACTGAGTCTGTCAAAGTTGTAATGCCACGCCTCTGTTGCTAGGGCTACCCAGCTTTTGACTCAGTCCTTCAGTCTGGACAGACGTGTCAAGAGTTCTCCTTCAAGGTTAATATATTCCTGGATGCTTCTTCACACAACGAATTTGACAACTGTCTCGCAATAGTGAGTTTGGACCAGCTGACTCCCCCTCGGATGGTCGAGTCGCTGGGAGATTCCCAGCGGCAAGGGCTTCGGCTCTAGCCGCAGGAAGGGCCCTCTGCTGTCAGATTAGCATTACCGGTCAGCCGAACAGTTAATCTTCATTCCGTTGAGCAGAGATCGCTCCGGATAAATTGTGGAGCTTCGCGCTCCCCTAATAGCAGCAGAGGCAGCCGTCGAGGAGCTTTGCGCTCCCTATAAATGGGAGAAGCAGCGGTCTGTGGAACTTCACGCTCCCATTTTGGGAGAGTTGGGCGGCCATTGCAGGAGCTCTGCGATCCATGAAGAGACTTGCTTCACTGCCCGACAACTGCTTGAAGCACTGAGGCGCTGGTGGAGCTTTTGCCTCTTTATTCGGTTCGCGCTCCTGATAACAGCCAGACGCTTAATCCCTGGCTATCGCCCTCCCGCCCCCCGCAATGGGCACCAAGGCACTAAGAGGAGCTTCACGCTTCTAATTTTAAATCAGCTGTCAGCGCCGCCGCATTCGGAGTTTAGCACTCCACGAATAGCCGCTGAGCCGCTATAGGAGCCTGCGCTCCATTTTCTAACAGCCAAACGACTTGGCCAGTGATAAGGGCTTGCACCCCAGAAGCTCCATGTTAAAACCCCCGTCAACTTCCAGGGCTTCTCTAAGGGCCCGACAGCCACAGGCCAGAGTCTCATTAGAGTCTCATTAGAATGTGAAAATACATTCCAAAATGGTGGATGAAGTGGCAGTTAGTAGCTGTGCTGAGGCAGCTAAGATAAAAATTACGGCCCATAGGGACTCAGGGTGCAAATCTAAGGCACATAACAGGACTACTAAGCCTCAGAAACCTTCCAAGGTGGAGCTGAAGTATCAAAGGCGCAGAGACCAGGCCCTTCAAAAGATATGTGAGAAGGCTAGCAAAGACAGAGCCCATTACTCAGATAGGCAAAGTGAATCCTGCTTATCTGACAGGCCGAGATTGCAAGAACTGCCACCAGAAGGAGATGCAGATCAACTCTCCCTTCAAAGTTTTACCTTGCCTATATCAAAAACACAGGGCTATAGGGCTCTACCACAGATCTTCCTAACCCAGGGGTAGGCAAAGTTGGCTCTTCTATGACTCGTGGACTTCAACTCCCAGACTTACTGAGCTAATCATGCTAGCTCAGGAATTCTGGGAGTTGAAGTCCACGAGTCATAGAAGAGCCAACTTTGCCTACCCCTGTCCTAACCCAACAAGGGATAGTGCCAGACCCAGTAAAGGTTCCAAAGCAGTCCCTTCGGCCACTTTCACCCCAACAGCCGCAGGCCTGCACCCAGAGATAGGCAAGGAACCTCTACTGCCTGATAATATTCAGGATATTATAGCAGAAGCAATAAAACAAGGCATTTCTGCTGGATTGCAACAGCCCAGGCAGGCATATTCTGAGGTCTCTGCCTTCTCAGCCAACCGCTTAGATCTATGTCACGAGGAATTTCCTCCATTACAAGAGCCAGGCTGCCCTGCTCCTTCTTATGACAGCCTTCAGTCGCTTTCAGAGGAAGTAGAGCAAAGAGAATTGGACCTGTCAGATGATGAAGGCCTAATGCCGGACCAGCCCGCATTTACTGGGCTATTTCCTCCTAACCTTTTCAAATCTCTTCTCTTCAAGGCTACAAATGCAGCTCGCCTAGGGTCACGCAGTGAAGGACCAGCAATACCAGATCTCCAGGTTTCTGCTGATCCACTCTTTTCGGAACCGAATAAGGAGGCAGAAGCTCCACCCGCGCTTCAGCGCTTCAAGCAGTTGTTGGGTGGCGAAGCAAGTCTCTTCATGGAGTGCGGAGCTCCTGCAATGGCCGCCCGACTCGCCCAAAACGGGAGCGCGAAGCTCCACAAACTGCTGCTTCTCCCGTTTATAGGGAGCGCGAAGCTCCTCGATGGCTGCCTCTGCTGATATTAGGGGAGCACGAAGCTCCACAATTTATCCGGAGCAATCTCTACTCAACGGAATGAAGATTAGCTGTTTGGCTGACCGGTAATGCTAATCTGACAGCAGAGGGCCCTTCCTGCGGCTAGAGCCGAAGCCCTTGCCGCTGGGAATCTCCCAGCGACTCGACCACTCGAGGGGGAGTCAGCTGGTCCAAACTCACACTTGCGAGACAATTTTCAAATTCGCTGTGTGAAGAAGCATCCAGGAATATATTAACCTTGAAGGAGAACTCTTGACACATCTGTCCTGACTGAAGGACTGAGTCAAAAGCTGGGGAGCTCTAGCAACAGAGGCATGGCATTACAACTTTGACAGACTCAGTCCAATCAACTGAACAGATGAGGTTAACCCATTACTGGATGCTATTTCCACCACTATGGAGAAAAAGCATTTCTAACACTTTCCATTTTAAATATCCTCAAGCAAGAAAAAGTAGAGAGCTGTAAGATATTATGTGTTAGATGCATGTAACCAGCTGGCTTTGGATGGTCCATACCTGCACCAAAACACGCACTGTTTGGATATAAAAAAAATCAGGATTCTAGTAGTTTTTTCAACTAAGTAATTTTACTAAAAGGCATGAATTTTAGTGATTTGTGGCTCACCATCACATACATAAAGTAGTTAGATTGATACTGGATTTAAACTGTGATGAGGTGAGAGTGAGGGAAGGGAGGGTAAGACAAATTGGTTATGTAGATGCAAATTATATGTGAGGCAGATTATCTTATCAATTAATCATCGCAATGAGTTAAAAACCTATTGTGTTTCTTGAGACTTTTCCTAGATTGTCTAAAAACTTTTGATGTGAGTTAAGCAGTCTCTTGCACAATGGTGCTGTTAAAGCTTTGTTTCTTTCAGCATATTATACATTACATGCAGTCTTCACTTAATGACCATCCTGCTTAGTGACCATCTGACGTTAAAATGGTGCTGGAAAAGTAAACTTACAATTGGTTCTTGCATTCACTATCATTGCAGAATCAAGGAGGGAACACTTCAGCTCTTAATCTTTCCAATGCTCTTCCCCATGTTGTTTAACACTTATAAGGAAGTGCTAGGGGAAGTTAACCACCAATTTGATGTGAGATTTAAGATTTATTTTATTCCAATTTGCCTTTGGTTTGGACTGATTCTGTAGACCTTCATAGTTAGACCTTTTCTTTCAGATTTTTAATGGCTTTTCTTACATTTTTATTGAACTTTGATGTAAGCTTTCAGGCTTAATGGAATTGGGTACTCAATAAATGCACCAAGTAATATCAATCAATACTACTAACTGGAGGAGGGGGTGTTACATGTTGCTTTAAGATTACAAACTGTACATTCCATTTTACCTTTCACATGTGTAGCATTCACAAAATTCATTATTTTCTCCGAAAAAGCCATCTCCATAATAGCAAGAAATTTCCTCCCCAGGTTCAATATCTCGCAAAGCTTTCACGCATGCTGTATCCCGGCCAGTTGAAACAAACTGTAGAGGATGAACGATTAAAATTTATTTTAATTTTTTTAAAAGTTTTTTTTAATGTAAATTTCATTTTAAAAATCTGATTATGTAAAACATTGCACACCTACCTTACAGTTGGGTCTGCAATCTGAAAAAGGTCCAAAAGATAAAATCAATTAACTGTTGATAAGACCTGAAACATGAATAATTACAGATACCTAAAGTAAGATTTTATACAAGTTTTATAATCTATTGCACAACTTAACTAAAACAGGCACAATAGCAAAATTCTAAATATTTAATAAATAATTCTAACTCCATTTCAAATAGGATTATTATTTTAGATCATTCTGATTAAATTAAGCTATAAATAAAAATACATTGAGAAAGACTTGCAAATTCAACTTATTTTTTAAAAAATGTCTGCTTACCATGATTAATGAAAGCAGCTGGACCAAGCCACAGTTGAGCACAGTTTTTCCGTGTTGAATACATGACACTGAAGTCATTTTCTCCATGTCTGAGCAGCATATTCTCTTCTAGTTCAGAGAGTTCTGCAATACAACCTACTAATAACTCTATCTTGTCATTTCGTTTCCTAGTAAACAAAGAAATAAATTATTTTGTATAATTTTATTTCCATAATACAAAAGGGATAAATTGCTTACTATTCTGTGCCCCCCCCACCAGACTTTTTTTGGGTAGAAAGTTGGCTTTCTTAATGAAACGTTAAAAAAAAGTCCAATTGCTAGTAGTAATTAGTTCTTGAATTTGCTAAATTCAATAGTAATTCAGGTTGCAGAGGTTATACAAGTGGTTCAACACAGATTTTATTTACTTGTTTGTTCAATTTAATTTTGGCACTGCCTGACTTCTAAGGTGGGTGAACATCTGACAATCAATCTAGGAGGAAATTCTTTCAACTGAAAAAAAATAATGCTAAAGCAGCAGCAGACTGGGAAAAGCAAAAATAATGAAAAACAGATAAAAGCTCAGAAGGGGCATTTTAGAAAGGCATCCCTGGCACCAAAAATGTTGTTTTTATTTTATTTATCACATTTTAAGCCGCCTATCTCCCTCCCACAATTTTATCAGTTCAAAAATCTGGCTTAGCAACAATTCCCCCCCCCCAATACTTACCATTCTTTTGTTGCAACTATTTTGGCTCCATTTTGCTCTGATGAATATCGATTGCATGGCAATATTTCAAATCCACTGTCAGTTGCAAACATTCGTAAATAAATAAATACCTGCAGCAGGAAAAAAATTATTTAAAAAAAAACCTGCTAAGAACTTCAGTACACTCTGTGCTGCCAAATTGCACTGAATCGATGCTACACTTGCTAAAAACTCAGAATATTAACACCTCACTTATATGCTTCACAGAACCTCAGAGTAAATATAAATTAGCATGTATTTTATATAACAAACAGTATAAAATTTGAGCTTTCAGAATCATTTTCATGTAAAAAAGGGGAGGGGAAAAATAATTATATCATTACACAGACTTCCAGCTAATGTCACATGAATTATCATATTGTGTAATAAATCATATCACCAGAAGTTCCAGCATTCTCCAGCCAGGGAAGAAAGTTAGTTTTTGAATGTATTACTCTCCAATTCTCAAATGTCTGACAATTCTCTGACACACAGCACTACCAAGGTATTCAAGAGTATTCAAGGCTTTAGCATACTGAACTAAGAATTCCTTTAAAATAACACACCTTTTTCCAAAGGACAGGCTTTCAATGTATGAAGCCCTAATTTCCTCAATGTGTAATATTCTGCAAAGATGAGATGTAAATTATATCTTTTAAAAAACAATAAAAATAGGACCTAATTGTTTTAGCTATTTAATATTTAAAATTTGCATCTCCTGATAAAACCATTAAGCATCAGTAGGAGTTTCTGGCTTATTCCTTAAATCCAGTCTTCAAACTTATATTTATTCACTTCCTATATACCACTCACTAAGGAAAGCTGTATTCTAATGCATCAGTTTAAAGTCATTTCAATAAATGTTCATAGGGAACATAATTCCAGTTATTTCTTTATCATGATTAAGTAATCAAGTATATATGCACAAACTTTTTACAAGACACAGCATTTCACTATAAAGAGCAAACAATTTCCTTCGTTTGATTCCAGCTGCCTCTGATAACATCCTGTTTTTTTCTTTTCTTTGAAGCTTTCTACTATCTCAGTCCTTTCCCTTTTTCCGCTGTTAATTTTCATCCAGCTAGTTAATTTTTAAAAATCTGACATAGTATTTATTAAATTATCAAATTTGTACATCGTCCAACTCCAAGTGACTGGGCGTTTGCTAAAGATAGAAACAGACATTTTTTTTACCAGTTTAACATCCACAATACCCTATAAACTGTACTTGTAACAAACTGAACTTGGATTAAGTATAAATACACCTACATGTTCTTTGAACAACCTTTCCTGCATTTTGTTCTTGTTAAGAAAATAGTGCCGGGCCCAGTCACCTGACGTCAAGGACTTGAAGGCTTTTTCCAAGTGCTCATCTTTTTTAAAACGCTCAATCACCTCCTTCAGTTCCTCTTGTCTTCCTTTTATTGGTCGAAACCTCAGACAAAAAAGGAAAAAAACCCAAGATAGAACTTCAATCAAGCTGCATTTTATATACCCACTTTATATATTCAGAGAAACAAAATTACAATAGGACCAAAAGTAGAAATGAATATTGTTTCAACAGGTTTTACACAAATGATTAAAAGAGGAATAATTATAGTTATTGGGAGTAGGAGAAACATTTTTAACAACAAGGAAATATCAATAGCCCTGTAAAAAACTTGGGGGAAGTCACATCTGAAATACAGAACAGTATTTGTTATCTCAGTGATGACATATCTGCTATTTCATTTGCATGAGATACCAATCAAATAAAGCTTTTAAAAAACACATATAAGGTTTGTTATGACAATCATTAAGTGTTGTACCTCATGATTCTTGACAAATGTATCTTTTCTTTTATGTACACTGAGAGCATATGCACCAAAGACAAATTCCTTGTGTGTCCAATCACACTTGGCCAATAAAGAATTCTATTCTATTCTATGTATGTAGTGTTAACATTCAAGGTAGTTCAAAGAAGCACAAACCATGAATTACTAACGCTGCCTTTAATGTAACAGTATTTTACGAGTCTGAAAGCACTTCTCCCTTCCTTTACTTTTACTTTCCACAAAACTAGAGGGTTTCTTCTGAGATGCTCGTTTTCCTTCTACGGGCAGAGGTATCTTTTGCATGACAGTTGGTAGGCTGAGGTTCCCCATCTCCCAAGATCCTTCCTACAGGCCATTACATGCACTAAATAATGAAGATTTTCCTCATACGATAGATTCCTCTCTTTTGATACGTTGAGCATTGTTTTCTCCCATATGTTCCTATTTACAGGCTTCAGTCATGTGAGAATTATTTATCTCCTCATTTCATTAATGCAGTTAATCCCAAGACTCGGTCTCCTATGTTGCACTCACCTTATGCAATGCTGTAGCAAGATGTGTTGAACTCTGATATTGTAGTTAGGTGGTATGTTAAAATGTCTTAGGAATTTAGTCAAAACTTCAATTGAACTTGGATATTTTTAGTTCTGTTCAATATTCTTATAAACTGCTTATTAATTTTATTTTATTTTTTTGCTTCATGAGCTCTTTTTTCATAGGAATACGTGGGATACAAGCTTTCAGAGAAAATCTGATATAGAGGTAATTCTCGGTTTACTATCACAATTGCAACCAGAATTTCCATTGCTAAGCAAACAGTTGTTAAATAAGTCACACCCAGTTTTACAAAGTTTTTTTGCCATGGTTAAGTGAATCACTGCACTTGTTAAGTGAATTGTGTGGTGGTTAAGTGAATGTGGCTTTCCTCATTGGTTATGCTTTTTGGAAGCTGGCTGGGAAAGTCACAAATTGTGATCACATGTCCCCAAGATACTGTAACCGTCGTCAATACATGACTGCCAAGCACCCAAATTTTGTCCATGTGACCATGGGATCATTGCAATGGTTAAGTATGAGGACCGATTGTAAGTCACTTTTTCAGTGCCGCTATAACTTCAAAATAAATGAGTATGTCAAGGACTATCTGTATTGAGATAAAACGATATAATTTTGCATTATCTGATCTTTTAGCAACAGTATCATTTGTTTCTAGATTTTGAATACTGAAATAATATTATTACACAATTTAATGAACAACACAGAGAATAATCGATATAATTTTAATTAAGAAACCTGTATTTTTCTTGCGATGGTGTGTGGTGGCCTAATTATCCTTTTTTTTTTTTGCAAATTCATGCATTGGCCTCTATAAATATGGCTTGGCTCATTTAATATTAAATTTGTATGTTGCTCATTTTGCTGTCACATGACTCTGGGTGGCTTACATGATAGAACAATATTATAAAAGATTAAAATAGTAAAACAAAACATTAAACGATTATTTGAAGCTATTGTACAGATATTACTCAGCAAAGCAGGACTATGGCATATTTTGCTTTGCTTTTCAATTATCTGTAGAAGGAGATGGTGAATGAATGGTCATACAGGTGGTGTTTGCTTAAGCCGCTCATTCAGTGACTGTTTGAACTTATGATAGTGTTGAACAAGTGCTACTTACGACTGGTCCTTGAAGTTTCAGCTGTCACAACGTTCCCATGGTGACAATTGAGATCTGGGGGTTTGGGCCCAGCTCTCAATTATGTTGTGGCATTCTACGGTCAGGTGAACACTATTTGCAACTTTCCAGGTTCCAATAAGTGAAGTCAATGGGAAAGCAAACGATGATCAAATGACGTTCTGGTGATGATAACCAGAAGTGCCAGAGTTGCTGTTGCTAAGCAATCATGTGATAGCAGACCTTACAACCATGTTGCTTAGTGATGGAAATTCCAATCCCAATTGCCATAGTTAATTGAGGACTACCTGCAATTTAGGCCAGAAAGTTAGGCTAAGTGCCTGTTTGTCATTTTAGCAAAGTTACATCTGTGCTGAAGCAAGAACTCCTGTTGCCAAAAGGGAAATTCAGAAAAAGCCAAATGGGGGAGGCTAGCAGTTTGCTTGTCCTGTATTGTTCAATCAGCTTCACTTTGTGTTCCTTGAGAAGGAGATACTAGTATTTAGACAAATTCAGACCACCCCATGTTCTTTTGATATAGTTTTCCTCTTGGCTGATACTGACTGCATCAGTTGAGGGGGATCTAGTCAATTATCAACATCACCATAACCAATACTTTTCCATGAAAGTGAGGTGATAGCTAACTTGAAGAAGGCAGTGCTCTGTATGCTCTTCAATGAAGTATCATTAGATACGCTTGTTCTGATAATATAGTTGTCAAATTTGCACTGTTGGCACAAGCGGTTGAGAGAGTGTTGACTGAACAATTCTGGACTCTCCCGGATGGAGAATAGGATTTAGATCTTTTTCAACTGATTAGAGAACAGATCATGGCCTGGGAAAAGCACATCTGTTAATTACTTCAGGCCAAGTATCATGACACTTAAAACATATCTGTTATGACAATCTTTTTTAATTTCCAGCTTCAGATAACCTCTAAAATTTGTTGGTAATCAAAGTATAAGAATATCAAAAAGTCATTTTAATAAGACATGGATAGTGCTCGACTTATGACAAATGAGACAAGACTTTTCATTGCTAAGCAAGGCAGTTGTTAAGTGAGTTGTGCCCGATTTTATGACTTTTGCCATATCTGCTAAGTGAATCACACAATTGTTAAGTTAATCACCGTTAAGTGAATTTGGCTTCTCCCACTGACTTTGCTTTCAAAAGCCGGCTGAGAAAGTCACGTACACTTTGTAAATATATGCTGGCTGACAAGAACCCAAATTTGTTCATCTGATTATGCTGCAACAATCATAAGTGTGAGGACCAGTTGTAAGTCACTTTCCTCAGTGCTGGTGTAACTCTGAACTTTGATATCCTTGAACCTTGGCTAAATGAATGGTTGTGAACTGAGGACCACCTGTACCAAAAAAGTAGGCATTAGAGCTTTGTATCAGTTCAAAGTGAGGTGGTCTAAGAAACAACTGAATAGTCCTGAATCCCATATTGCCTTCCTCATACACCCCAGTATATGAGTATATATTAAGTTATATACCAAACCCAGTATATGAGTATATATTAAGTTTTATACCAAACCTGTAGAATACTGCTATATAAAGAACTATAGAATTAGCAAGCATTGAGGATAGCAAAGTAGAACATTGTTCAATGTTGGAAAGACAGAGTTACTCAGGTTTACAATTTGGGATTACAAATACATGTTTACTTCTATTTGAGAGTTGGTTTTTTATTGATGTAATAGAATTGATGCATATTGTCTTGTGTAGTCTAGGTTTAATGACCTATTTAAAAATGAGAGAGGCTCAATTATATTTCTTGTATGTAAAGTATGTTTCTTCTATCTTTTTACTTTTTTGTCAATCAAACCAAGAAGGAAACTACAATCCATCCTAATAATTTAGGTTGAGATGTTTTAATTTAACATGATATTTTTAAGGTCAATCTTATGGATAAAATCTTCAAATTTAGGGATGGCTATAAACCAACAAATCCTAATCTTTTTCTTGGTATTAAAAATAAATAAGAAATATATCCACTGTATCAACATTTTTACAGGCTGTTGAAGTGTGAATAGATTTTTTGCTCAAAAAATGATGTTATATTCCAGTTACCTAACACACACAAAGATAGACCCACAAGCATACACACACAGAGAGTGTGTCATATAATTAAAAGCTCTATTATGGAGTCTAAGGAATAGTAGTAATACTAGGCATAGAAGAAAACTTAAAAGAATGTGATTTCTAATAAGACAGGATTCTTTCAAAAACATAACTGGTAAATCTACCATCTTCTCTCTATTAGTTGCTTTAAATAATTTGCCTACTTATATAATAAAATAAAGCAACCATTACACAATGCTAATTAACATACTTTCATGTTATTGTAAGTCATTCATTAGCTATTATGTACTGGTCTATATACTACCCAATCTCAATTCTTTGGGCATTGTAACATCATCCACGCATAAAATGGAGTAATAAAAAATCCTTAAAAAGCAAAACAAATAACTTCAGGAAAATCCAATAAAGATGGGTTGATTGCCAGGATAGTCCAGAAAATAGGAAGGAGGAAACAAATCTAGTATCTTGAAATCTTTGATGCAGGTTGCCTTTCATAAATACAACTTGAGGGCTTATGAAGAACATGTTAATGAACACAAAAAATAAATCTGAATTAAAGCAGTCAAATTTTCCTTAATTAAATTCCTAATTCCCAGTGCTCTGGGTTATTTTTTTTACACTTTAAATCTGTCAGATCCACACAGATTTTAACTAAAACAAATAAGGCTTTATGTTTGCTCAATAATAAAACAATTACCTAGTGTTCATTTTATGTGTTTGAAAGCCTAAATATGGATCAAGAACCAAACTAGTTGCTAGGTCATCATTCTCACATAGCTCCTTGGCAGACATTCCAGAAGAAGGCACGTAGCGACTTTGGCCCTCAAATCCCGAACCACCACTACCTGCATAAATCAAAACAAATGATTAGCTGATACTGAACACTGAATTGTATCGATCTTTCTCCTTGTATATGGAACAAGAAAAAAAGCAGGAATCTTGAGAATAATGCAGAAGCTTATCCCAAGTATGTGTTGGTCCGGTGGTGGGCACAATGCTTTGTTTATGCAGAAGATTCATTTTCACCAGGATATTTGTGACGACAGAAGTTACCACATGACTGAACAGAGACTTTCAAGTGAGGCCCCATAGGAAATGTTCAGGGAATGAACAATGCATATATCATAAAGAGCCAAAAGATGATTAATTGTCATCTTTTGTATGAATTAATGAGAGTGCTTTACAATGTAGGTTGTGCGGCATCTGAGATGAATTATTTTCATTAGAAAAGAAGTAATTTAGCTTACAGAATTTATACCATATTTTATCTGACAGTGGTCTGAACTTGTATATTTTTACTTTTGTGAAATACTAACACTGCTTCCTAGCAAATCCTCTCTATTCTGATATCAATTCACATGTCTCTTTCATTTTATCCCTCAAACATTAAATAAAAATAACCTCTTTCTGATTTTAAATTTTTATCACATATAGACAACCAGCATTTTTAGTGCAGCCTGCAGGTATTCCTTAAAATTAGGTGTAATGGTACGAAGTGATTGATTTGCAGTTGGTCCATTCAGTAAACCATATAATAAAGGATTCATGATTTCATATAAAATATGTTATATAAAAGAAAAATGATGCAAGCACAATCTGCCAATGAATAATTTGTTATTCAGTTTTAACATGTTGACATTTAGAGCAAAACAAATCTTTTTCATTGCATGTTTGATTTCAGGATAAAACCATATTCTACATCCAAAAACCTAAAGCAAATCAAAGTCTTCTATCCTACTCAGAAATTCTCCAGTTACAAAAGGAAAGGAGAAGTGATTGTTGTAAGTAGAAAGTTATGTACCTCTGCTGGATTATTAAATTAGTACTGACTTCAGTAGTGCAATTTTGGTCTTGGCCTAGTTGTATAATGACATATGAAGTATGACGTGACAGCAAGAATGTCTTACTTGGAGTTGTTCTGAAAAATGAAGCCATATAAGCCATATGAATCTTTATGACCATTAAAAATAGTAAAGCATGTAAATTTGTTTCCCCATGTGAAACAGATTATAATAAATAAATGGTAACATTTAAACCAACCAAAACCCAGAAGAAATTACCCTCATATGTTCAGCAATGGAAACTCAAATTAAGCTTACATTTAAATCTTCAGGTTATTTGTTTCTTTTAAACTAATGTTCTCTCTCTTTAACTCAGATCCAATACCTACATGAAAGTGAAATTAAACTATGAGTAGCAGGTCTTTAAAACTGCTCTTGTAAACATACACTCCGCTGAATATTGTGACTGTAGATTGTGTTCTAGTGACATTTTCTGGGACAAATTATAAATACATGGAAAACTGAATTCTTTACCACTGCAAATTATGCATTAGCAACATTTTTTAACATTGAAAGGAAGACTATAAGGCTCATATTTAAGCTTTCATTGGGACTTCAATTTATTTAAAAAGTATAAATTATTTGTGCACATTACTGTGTCATCATATATAAATGAGAAAGTTTGTAAATATATACAAGAAAATATACTTGTCGAATACAGCCTTTTTAAAATTAACAAATATGGTAACTTGAGATCATCCTAGCACATCAACATATACATACATCTGCTGGACCGTCTCTCAACTCCATTTTTGCCAGTCTTTGGATTTTCCTTTCCAGAATGCTGTAATTTGGACTGATTTTGATGGAGATCATTAGATAACCTGCTTCCATTTCTCCGGCCATTCACCACCATGTTCTTGGATTCTCCCAACCACTTCATTCCCACAGACAATTTGTCCCCGTTGCATTTAGTCCTTCTTCTAAAGGCTTTTGGAAATTAATGGTAGTCCAGTTTCCTAACAGAAAGAGAATGCACAAACATAAACAAACTGTTCAAAGCAATTTTATTAATGCTATATAATAGTATATAACATTAATACATAGCTTTTTTTACATATTTTGTATAGGTAGTTCTCAATTTACGAACATTAGTTTAGTGATTGTTCAAAGTTACAATGGCACTGAAAAAAGAGATTATGACAGATTTTTATACTGCTGCAGCATCCCCATCAACCCACATTTGGATCATGTGATCAAAATTCAGGCAACTAGCATGTATTTATGACAGCTGCATTCTCCCAGGATCATGTGATCATCATTTGTAACCTTCCGAACTGGCTTCCAATGAGCACAGTCAAGGGGAAAGCCAGATTCCTCATGATTCACTTAACAGATTCCTCATGATTCACTTAACAACTGCAGTGATTTTGCTTAACAACTGTGATGGTCACAAAATGGGACAAAACTCACTTAACAACTGCCTTGCTTAACAATAGAAATTTTAGGCTCAATAATGGTTGTAAGTCAAGGACTACCTGTACTACATTTCTTGATATATATTCTAATTTCCCATTGAAACAAAGTTTCTCTTGGTTGCTTTCAAACTGCTCCCCTTCACTTTGTAGAACCATCGTTCCACAGCAAACCCTTTTGACCACAGTAAAAACCCTTTGACCACGGCAAAAACACTCAAGTTAGAAGATGGGGAAATTCACAACATTTTGTGCAGGTCCTTCTTGCTTCTCTTCAGAAGGCAATTTTAAGGTTTAACTAGATATAACAATATTCATAATCAGATGGAAACGTTATGACCCTACTCAAGACCTTCTCATGAGTTCCTCAGAAGTGAGGAACCTGATGATTACAAAAAATCATATCTGATAAAGAACTCATAGCACAACTAGTTCCAATCCGAACTCTCTAGGTTACTATCCTAATAAAATCATGCAACTTTAAGGCTATGAGATGGCACCAGGTTGAAAATCAAAGAATAGAGAGATGGGGGGAGTGGCAGTTTTTTCAAGGAGAGTACTGGAGGAATAATGATCTTAGGAATCAGTAACTCCTCCTGAGTAGCCCTAACTGTTAAATCAGGATAATTAACATAATCAGCCTGATTTGGGTAGAGGATAGAAAACTTTCCATATAAAAGCTTCGACTTGAGGTCAACAATAATTTTCCTTGTATCTCCAGAGGTGGGAACATAACTTTACAATTGATTTTGTGAACAACTGATCTTTCTAATGTCTAGAATATGCCTTGCTGCTAAGTCCTCTAGCTGTGTGTTTTAAACATTGGAATATTTCACTATCACTCAATTTCATATCAATTTTGTGAAAAATATTGAATAATTCAATTGGAAGTTTTCATTTTAGCTTTAGTTTGGAAACATGTTTGTGTAAGCCAGATGCACAGGAGGTGGGGTAAACAATGAAGAAATTTATGAAATACTGTAGGGCAGAGGTAGATTCTCATCTATTTGTACTGAAATTTAGAGTAGGCAAATGCGAAGAATAATAAGCACTGGCAAACAAGCAACCAAGTTAGTAGACATATTTGTGTTTCTCCCCCATCTATTGACTTTTATGGACTTTCTATGGAAATCAGATCTACAACTTGATCTCTCATCTGGGTATTTTTCTTTATCTGTTTCTCCCCTTTACATTTCTAAGATACTTAATAGTCATGTATGCAACTAATCAAGCATTTCCCAAGTTATCCTTCAAATACATCACCACACACATTGTGCTTTTATTTTTATAGCACCTATTGGAAGTAAAGTGCTATTGTTGTTTTAGCTTCTGCAGCACAGTAAGATGAAAAACAGGTGAAAACTGGAAACAGAAAAAGTGGTATGCCAGGGATGAAAATAGGCAGTGATAATTCAATGTAGTTGTTGCCGATAGCTGGGTATCTCCCCTTAGAAATCTTCAAGAAACTGAGCTACCTACTTTAATATGACATGTTTTATTTACAATCTGTCTGTCTGTCTGTCTGTCTGTCTGTCTGTCTGTCTATTTATGTATTTATTCATTCAACTTTGAATAAGTTCTGAAGCCAGTGCTACAGGAGTGAAAACACTTAAACTTTGAAAAGAAGCAGTTTTTTTTTTTACAGTTTGAATTTGAAACAGGCTGTTTGGATCTCACAGGAAATGCCATGACACTCCTCTGATCCTGCCAGAAGTGTCTCAAGTTTGAAATGACCCTGCCTTCATTTTAGAGCATTTGTTTATAGGATGAAAAAGTCCATTTTGAGTCAAAAAACTTTTAAATCTGAAACATTTTCCACATTCTGGCCAGCAATGTCCTAATAGTTTGGAAAGATGTGAAATAGTTGATACATTTCATATTAAAATTTAAAAACTATATTAAGTTGCAAAATTACACCAAATGTTTTCCAAGGAATACAGAAGATTCCCCCTTAAGAACTCCATTCCTAACCACACAAATATACATAATCTCAGGAAAGAAAAAGTTTTATGCCGAATCACATTGCACAGAGCATGATTACAATCCACACATCCATTTACTTCAATGTCTCTGCATTTAAGGGAGTAAAGTCACATTCTCCCTCCTAACCTTCTCAGAGTGTGTGTAGCGAATTCTGCCCATTTACTTCAATTAAGCATTGAAGATTTGAAATAGGGATGGAAAGGACCATTTAAGTTACAAGGTCCAAACTTTGGCTAAGTTACAAAATCCAAATAAAGACTTTCTAAATAGATGGCTGTCTAATGTTTGCTAGAACACATCCAGTGAAGAAATTGCCCCATGGGTAACTAATTCCACTGTCAAACTGCTGTTTAATGTTAGGAGTTTTTTCCTAAGCCAGCTTGGTCTAGAGCAGCGGTCTCCAACCTTTCTGGCTTGGTGGCCAAGCAGGAGGGGGGAGGGGAAGAGGATGGTTCTGTGTGAGTGGTAGGTGCTTGCGTGGTCTGATTCCAAACAGGTTAGGGTTTGCTCTAAAGGTTAAGGTGCTGGCCTAGAAACCAAGATACTGAATTCTAGTCCTACCTTTGGCATGAAAGCCAACTGGGTGAACTTACATTCATCAAAACACTTCCGGGAATCTTAGAGGTCTCAACAAACACAATGTGCTTGAATGCATTTCTACTGTTAATTGATACTTATAATCTTTCTCCAATTGTAAGTATATAACCGGCAATTGCATAACCAATCTATTTCCCCTTTTCCCCCACATCACATCTCTATTTTCATCCTACAGTCTAGCCAGTGCATCTGATGAAGTGAAATGTAGCTCACAAAAGCTGATTCCTTGTAACAAAAACTGTCAGTTGAAAAAGGTGCAGACTCCTGACTTTTTTTTGCCACCAACATGACTCCCCTCCTACAAAACCTAAAGTCAATCAGCTGTAAACAATTCTAAAGTATCAACTTGAAAGTAACTTTAAGATCAGGGGTGGGTTCCGCTTTTCATCGCTGCCGGTTCGCTGAGTGTGTGCTTCGCTGCGTGCGCAGTTCAGAGGGAATAGAACTTCCGCGTTGCAAACTAGGCAAGGAGCACAGAAAACAGCTGTGGAGCAGCAATTCAATCTGCAGCCCCTGATCAGCTGGGCTTCGGAAGCAGAGATAAAGGTCAGTATAACCTGGGGGCGGGCGGGTGGGCGGACCACTTTCACGAACACAGAGAACTGATTCTCTCTCGGCTTGGAATCAGCGCTACCGGTTCTAAAGAACCAGTCCGAACCGGCAGCAACCCACCATTGTTTAAGATTCTAGATTAGATAAGAGCTACATTACCGTAGTTTTCAGAGTATAAGACGCACCGGAGTATAAGACACACCTTAGTTTTGGGGGAGGAAAATTGAGGAAAAAAAATCTACCTACCAGGTATTCATCTGGCTAGCATCCTTAGTCTGTTCAGCTTCAGCACATTTTTTATCCCCTGGTTAGGGGTGAAAAAACCTTTTTCAGAGGGAGTAGGAATGAAAACAAGCCTACAAAGACTTAGGGCTGGAAAAAAACAACTTCTGAAGGAGTAGAAAGCTGGGAAGATTGTTAGCACCTCGTTAGGGCTGGGGAAAAAAGCTTTGAAAAAGCTACATTTGGAGTATAAGACACACCCAAATTTTCAGGCTCTTTTAGAGAGAAAAAAGGTGCATCTTATACTCCGAAAAATACGGTAGTTACATTAGAATTTACTACAGTACTTTCACTTAGCACTTCTACCAGTCTGTCAAGATTTAGCAACAAAATAGTATGAAAAACAGCAAATGAAAACTTCCAGTCTTTAACTGACAAAGAAAGGAGAAGATGAAAATATCCCTCCCATTTACACAGCACTTTACAGTCTAATGAGATTAATCATGTCCTCTGACAATTTGTTTACACCTATCCCAGTAACCTAGATTTCTATCAAAATTCTAATAGTGACAGGTTGAGTTTTAATGATAGGGTGTTAAGACTGATAACTCTTCTGCCTTACTATCACCCATATACAGTTGTGTTTAAAAGTTTATGAACCCTTTTTAATTTTTAATATTTCTGCATAAGCATGACCTAAATTGTCATGTTTGCCACACAAGTTCTAAAACCAGATAAAGAGAATCCAATTAAACAAATGGGGCACAAATATACTTGTTTGCTGATTTATTAATGGAAAATGATAAAAAAGCTACATATTTGTGTCTAGCAAAAAAACAACAAATCTCTGCCCTAACAAACATGAGGATAATTGATTGTAAGTTATACATAGTACAGTTTCTGGAATTCTTGTAACCCATCCCTTTCTTCTCAATGAATTCTGTTAATAAAAATGCTGTGCTAATCATTCTTGAAAAAAACACACTTTTAAACAGTTGCCTAATATTCTGATACAAATAAGCATCATAATTAGCAATTCATGGAAGATTTGGTTATATTTTATATGAATAAAATATATCATTGTCAGCTTTTATTTATTATAGTATTACAAATGTTATATGTTACTGGTGGATATATGTGTTGAAACCTTAATAGAAACATATGGGGGAATATAAGGACAGTTCAGCTTGTGTGACTCATTCAGATTTGGAATTAAAAGAAAATAATAGAGGAAAGGGTAATACAAAATAAGTGTAATATAAGTATGAGATATAAATTAAAAAATAATTGTATTAAATATGTGTGTTGCACTGACCATTGCTATTAAGGTATTTTGGGGGAAAACCCATATTGGTCTATGGCAGTGATGGTGAACCTTTTTTGGCTCGGGTGCCAAAAGGGTGCGCGCGTGCTATAGCGCACATGCGCATGCCCACACCCATAATGCAATGCCCTGCCCCCATGCATGCGTACAACCCCCATGCTGCCCCCTCTGCACATGCACACAACCCCCCACGCTGCCCCCCGCCCATGTGCACAGGCTTCGCTGAAGCCTCCGGACCTCCGGCTGGCCTGTTGGGCTGTTTTTTGCCATCCCCAAGGTTCAGGAAACCTCCTGAAGCCTGGGGATGGCGAAAAACGGTGAAACGGAAGTTCGGAAACAAACTTCCTGTTGGGCCATTGGGCCATTTTTCGCCGTCCCCAGGGTTCAGGAGGCTTTCCTGAACCCTGGGGACAGCAAAAACGGCCAAAAATCAGCTGGCCAGTGCGCACATGCGCGCTGGAGTTGATATAGGGCAACACCTCGCGTGCCCTCAGATATGGCTCCGCATGCCACCTGTGGCACGCGTGCCATAGGTTCGCCATCACTGGTCTATGGTAGCAAAAATCAGAAGTCTGGGAGCACCTTTTCTGACTAACATATTTATTAAAAGGTATATGATTTTATTTATTTAATTTATATTTAATATAAATGCAGCTCACTTCTCCAGATATAAAGTGTTATATTATGGATATAGGATTTAAACTGGGTTGCGATGAGAGGGAAAGACAGGTTGGTTATGTTGATACAGGCTACATGTGGGACAGATTACAAGTATGCATCAAAGCTCAATACCAGCTATAACAAAACTTGTAAACATTCATACCACTATATATGCTCATATTAACATCAGAATCTCATTTATTTCACTGGAATATATTTCCACAGATAATGCTTTGTAGGCTTCTAATATGCTTTCTTCTTCCGTTTCTACTTCTGGCAGCTACAAAGACAAGTCCATGCATAGAAGCCCAACTTTTTTGAAGTGGTTTGCCATTGCCTAAGGTTGAGAGAAAGTGACTGGCCCAAAGTCACCCATATGTCTTCCATGCATAAGGCAAGATTAGAGCTCACTAGAAAACTCATGACCCATTCAGTCATTGTTTCAGGGATATTTCCTCGTCTAAACTTCCCATTTCCTGCCAGCTTCCCCACGGACTTTCCTTATAGGAAGCTGGCAAGAAATGTTGGAAATGATGATCATGTGACTGCAGTAGACTGACCTGTGAAATGGCTATGATTTTGTCAAATTTCAATCCTATGGGAGTCAGGGAGATCCCATGTCAACCACTTGCATCCCCCAAACCCTACCTCACCAGCAAGCATCTGAGTTGCTCCTTTGTCCTTCCTTTGCTGTCCACCACTTAAGAGTTTTCAAATTTCAGCTTCAGTTCTAAACCAGCCAATTGCTGCT